>JAUCBJ010004570.1:0-33506 GCA_032718475.1 Nemertoderma westbladi
CCACATGCTCAAGCATGCCATCCTTTGAGCTTATGCTCATCCGATCAGAGACTTGCTGAGGACTTTCAAATTTAACTGTCAAAATTTTGGTCTTTCTAGAGTTAATAAAAAGACCAACACCTAGAAGCAGCATGTTCTATGTCAACCACAATTATGAACAAGAATGGTGCAAGTGTGTTTCCCTGGAGGACGCCCCATAACACTTCAAATACTTCTGTGTCACCGTCAACAGTAGACACAAATGTTGTCAAACCATCGTAAACTGATCTGATTGCTGCAATAATTTCATCAGGAATCCCATATAATGAAAGTATGCTGAACATACGTGAACGAGAGACTGAATCAAAGGCCTTGAAGAAGTCAACAAAGATAACAGCCAGATGCCTGTCTTTCTTTTGTGATAACTCTTCTACTACTACTAGTATCGGCATGCTGCATTGCAGTGGCATTTTTTAGAATGCTGTGCCGGCCTTTACGACCTTTACGGAACCCATTCTGATTTCCACGGAGCAGTCTCTCAATGGGATCCCTCGATTTAATCGAATTATATTGTATAGCTTTGCAGTAATCGAGATCAATGAGATTCCCCGAAAAGAACCATAGAGTGTTAGGTTGCCCTTCTTGGGAACTGGCACCAACCCACCAACTTATTTGTTTTCATCTCTTGTGGGACTCTTGTTGTTCGGTACATGTCTACTATGATGGGATAGATGAGCTTTAAACACTCAGGTATTTTAAAGACCTCTGGGGGAACACCATCTACTCTACTGGCACGATTCGTCTTAATGCTCTTTGCACCAGCCTTCACTTCTGCAAAGGAGATATCGCCAATGGGAATATCTGGGAGTACAGACTCAGACACTTTCACTTCTATAAAGTTATCAGGCAATACCCTGTCATTATTGAGGAGCTTTTCAAAGTGGGCCTTCCAACCATTGAGGCGACCAGCTGGTGATTCAGCCTTAACCTTGGTGGTTGGTTGGCTTTTCCGCCCAGTAAGCAAGTTGATCGATTTCCATGCCTGGGATGATTGCCTGCTGTCGTCAGCATCATTGATGGCATCAACCTGTTGGTTTATTAGCTCCTGTAGATTAACAGAGTACTGCCTGTTCAGGGACCTAGACTGCATTCTTGGCCGCTGTAGTCTGTTTGAGTCGGGACTCTTTCTGCGCCTTATAGAGGTCATTTCGGCACTACTGAATTTTGTTGTCAGTCAAGGGGGCCATTTTCCTGTTTCGAGGGTATACAGGAAGTGTTTCTGCAGCTGCTAACTTAACTGCTTCTGTGAAGGCAGTATAGCCCTCACAGTGATCTGCCGCCTCAGAGGCAAGAACCTCGTACCTGTTGCTCAGCTGTAGTGTAAAGCTGGATCTCACACTTGGCTGTTGCAACAGAGAGGACCAGTCATGTCGCGGCAAGGCAGATTTCGTTGTTCTGCTGGCACGCAGACTAAGTCTTACCTTGGCCACAATAAGGCGGCGATCACTGGAGAAGGGTCGAAGTGTAAATGCATTACAGTCTTGTATAGAGCTCCTGTATTTCCTACGTATCAGAATATGGTCTATCTGGGACTTGTGACCACTGGTTCCACTATGAGTCCATAGCTTTCCAGTTCGCTTCTTGAACTGGGTTCCAGCCGAAAACAATCCATTTCCAGAGATAAAATCCTGAAGATGGACGGAATTTCGGTTAACACTATTGCTATAGACCCAGGGCGATGTAGGTGATTGATGCAGACTTGCATTCAAGTCTTCCAGGAATGTTAAGAATGCATGCTGATCCACTCCACCAGTAGCTGCTTGTAGATTGAGGTAGAAATTTTCCACCTCCTCTACAGGGGCAACACTAGTTGGAGAGTAGCACACAATCAGAACCACCTTAGGAAACTTCTTAGCCAGTCTTCCAGAACATGAGAAGTGGCAACGGATGATGCGGTTAGAGATTTGGTCTATATTGTCCAATGCTGCATGTGCAGTTGGATTCATCAATAGACCAATTCCACCATTGCCACTATCATCTGCTGACGCGAGGGCGAGTCGCCAACCGCCCCACATGTCCTTAATCAGAACCTCATCAGTCTGTCCAGTCTGCATTCGGTGCTCTTGAACACCCACTGCGCTAAAAGAAAGCTTATCTGCCAAGGCAGTCAGCTCATCTTGTCGCATTGGGGACCCGAGTGCTAGGGTGTTTACTTAGGCTAGTTTAGTGACTTGCCTCAGATTCACCAATGGCTTTGTTGGTCGGGGTGCGACATGAGAGTAGCCTCCAACTCCAGAATCACTCTCCCTATCACAATCTGGCCTCCCTGGTGACCCAGGGTTTGGGCCAGAAAGGTCATCAGGAAAGGGACTCAAAGAATTGTTGACTGCTCTCTCTCCAGTAGGGGGTGAGACAGGCAGCCGGTCAGGAGATAACTGACGCCTGTGTGGCCGGACAATTGCCCCCAGATAATTGCCCCTGAGGAGAATAACATAGTTTTTGTAATGGCTTCTGTATGTTAAATATTTATTTCTATTGAATTGAACTTCAGTTATAAAATATAGTAATTAATGTGCAAATAAGCAAACATAATAATTTAATTATGAAACGGGGATAGACAAATTAAATTTGTTTTTATAGTTGTAATATGCTAGGCTGTGGCATGTAATAGCTAGTAAGAAACGACCTAATATATTTTAAAATATTATTCGGAGGCAATTGTCTGGAGGGCATTTGCCCGGGTGGGGGGGGGGGGGGGGCAATTGTCATTGGGGGCAATTATCATTGGGGGCAAATGTCCGTGGGGCAATTGTCCTCAGGGGGCAATTATCCAGGGGGCAATTGTCCTAGGGGCAATTCTCCGGGGGGCATTTGTCTGGGGGGCAATTGTCCTAGTTCCGGCCATAACATATATAGATCAACTTGAAAAGGATACTGAACTTGGGAGAAACGAAATTGCGACAACTATGGAGAATCGGGAAGCCTGGAAGGATCTCATTTCCACTGTCCGAGTTCGCTCGACCTAGTAGTAGTAGTAGTGGTTGAACAAATCCACAGCAATACCCAGGATTTATATGTCATGTTTTGTCAGAGATCATAAAGGCTACTTTCAGACTCGGCGAAGTTCCTCAGGTATTTGGTGAAACAATTGTTTCCCATCTTTACAAAGGCAAGGGACGTGATTCTCTACTCTCAAAGTCATATCGTCGGATCGCTATAGTAAACCTATTTGAAAAGATATTTGAGTCTGTGTTACTCAGTGAGTTACTCTCCACCCAGACATTATCCCGCCATCCCAATTGGCCTATCAGAAGAAATTGGATCCGACCTCTTCATTAGCGCAATCCTGGAATGTCTCGAAACGCAACGCAGAAAGGGAACCACCATTTACCTCTGCCAATTGATGTAGCCTCTGCGTTCAACAACGTTGAATACTTTACTCTATTCAGCAACCTACGACTTCACTTAAACCCTCAACATTTGTCTTCCACTATTAACTTACTACAAATTCAGCACTGCATTCTTCAAACTCGGATCAAAGATCTCGGAGCTGACAGCATCCAAATCATCGCCTCAACTTCACGATCAGTACCATAATACCCTCATGGCCCCAATGGTGACCCATCACCCATGGCATTCCGTGGCTTAACGAGCCTAAAAGATTCTCCCATTCATATGGCAAACATTTGGTTATTTTGTTCATGTATGGTGATTATATTTTTGGTTATTTCTTATTTTGGTTATAAACTTTATTGGATATCATTGCTAAATAATATACTTACTGTAATAAAGTGAAATAAAATAAAGTTAAATAAAGTAACTTATTTTGATCGTGTTGGTTTTAACTTTAATATAAATAACCCGTCTATGTTATGGATATTATATAAATGACTTTAGTCGTTTTTGTTTTATATTTAAATCAGAGTGAATGGACCCCGTACGAAAATAAGGATTTATACGACGTTAGAAAATAACTGAATAGGATGGCTGCATCGGAAAAGTCACCCAATTAGTAGAAGGTTGTATTGGTACAAATAATTTGATAATTTCATTCCAAATCTAATTCATAACAACACAAAATAATTATAACATTTGCAAACGTTTAAACTATTCTAGAACAGCTTGAACCACAAGTAATATTACAATAATGAAGTTTCGTTATATTATAAAACAAAACCAAATACCCAAATATGCGTCATAAAATGGAACAACAACTTTACGTTATATTTAAATTTACATTAAGATGTATAGGTTACAAACCATCCATTAAATAAATTGTTCTAAAATGTAAATAATAGTTAAATTAGCAACGAAAGTATATCGCAGCATGGGAGAGGACTCCATGTAGCAGAGCAAATTCCAATCCTGAACTGTAAAGTCAAAATATAACGAGCTACACATTTGGTCTATTGATGGTAGCCACTTTCTTTATTCTCGCGGATGCAGTACTCCATAGCAACAGGAGTCAATGTAGAAAATTACTTTTACTAAGTCAGTATATTAAGATAGAGCTGATATAACAAAATTTGATTGATCGTTGTCATTTCTAGAGGCTATTTTAAAATTGTAAAAGTAAAATCCTTTAGTATAGTAATGGATCTAACTGATGCTATTTCATAGTGCTGAAGTATGGGATGAAGTTTAGCTTTACAAGTAGAAGTAGAACAAAATTATACAAATTTTACTGAACCTTTATGTACATTGAGTTAGCTAAGTTAATATTATGACTTAGTGAGTCAATATATTGAGGTATATCGGAGGAATCTTACTGAGTGGTTAATTTAAATAAATGACGACATATTTATGAAAATTACCACGAAACTTCATATATAGGCACATAACTAACTGTTCCAATATTAAATCCACAAACCACTATTTACCGTAACCTATATCAATTCCACGATGTTTATTAGGTGGACTCTCCCCTCCAGAGTAGCTAAAATGTTTGCGTTTTTTATGTTTTTTATGTCTGTGTCGATGGGAACTTCCCTCGTCCCCTTCCTCCCCGGAACTCCCTTCCGCTCGTTTGTGCTTTTTCTTCTTCTTCGACTTTTTCTCCCTGCTCCGTCGACGTCCGTCGTCCAGCTCCCCCTCGACGACTTTCCGTTTGATATGGAGTTTCAGCGAGCCGGTGGACGCGTCCCCGTCGCCAGTAGCGACGAGCGCCCGGTACGGGGCAACCACGGCGAACTCGCTACCGGAGCTCTGCGTGTACGCCGCCGTGGTTGCGCCGGCGTCGTCGTCCTCTGATTGGCTGGCGACCAGACGACCCGTGGGGGACCCGTTAAAGTTAAGTTTTGTCAACGAAACCGTAGGAAACAAAGTCTCCGTGTTACTCGAGTATTTAGTATCTATTGCACCGGAGTAGCTATCAGCCCTGGGATTATCCATGTTGAATACTTTCAGTTTGGAACAGTCTGCAGTTTGAACCGACAGTTTAAGAGTTTCGGGTATTTGATTTGGAATAGTAACGGGCGAATTACCGCGCGCATCTCTTCCATCAAATATTGGAGGGATATTTAAACCCGTGGCGGGACGAGTGACTTTCACTTTAACGGCTTTGGGGAGTTGAGGTGTCGTTTCCGGGGTTCTTATAGAGGAAGAACTAGGAGGTTTCCTATCGGAAGATGAGTGGGAATACGTGTTGAATTTTTGAGAGGAATTGGCAGAGGAGTTGAGTTGTTTATTTGATACGATCTTTGCGTCAGACTTAGTAGGCGTTTCTGTTTTGTGATTTGCACCGGTTGAAGAATGAGTTGCACCAGTTGTTTGATTCATTGTTTTTAATACTGCGGAAGAGGCGGGTTGTTTAAATACTGGCGGAATGTTTGTGGCGGGATTAGTCGCACTGCTATCGGAACGATTGTGTTTTTGTTCCGAAGTTCGATTGTCCCCTAACCCAGATCTACCTTCTTTAGACCGAGTTCGATCTTCCACAGACCGGGATCGATCGTCCACAGACCGGGTTCGATCGTCCACAGGCCGAGATCGATCGCCCACAGACCGGGTTCGATCGTCCACAGTCCGGCTTCGATCGTCCACAGACCGGGTTCGATCGTCCACAGGCCGAGATCGATCGCCCACAGACCGGTTTCGATCGTCCACAGACCGGGTTCGATCGTCCACAGACCGGGTTCGATCGTCCACAGACCGGATTCGATCGTCCTCCATCCTGTCAGCAGCACCGTGACGCATCTGAAAATATAATATAAAAATAATATACATTTACATAAGGCTACCAATAAAAGTTAACCAAATACATGGAGTATAATATTATTCCTACCTTTACAACCGAATGATATCGAGAAATTACCCGGGGGGGGGGGGGGGGGGTGGGCAAGCGACACACCCCGACTTCATAACTTTAAACAACCACTACATGAATATACTAACATGCAATTGGCTGAAATTTGGACAGCGAACATGGGAAAGATGGTTCTTTCATATTATAGCCATGTTTTTATGATTGGAGCTGTACATCATGTTAACCCTGGTCCATTACAGGGGGGGGGGGGGGGGGGGGATTCTGAAAAATTAATACTAGTGTTGCAAAAAAATGGCAAAACCATGCATGTATCTTTTTTCACGGAATTCAGATGTGTTACATATTTTGAATCCTTGCGCGGCCAGCTTTCCAGTGGCACTAACAAATCACTATAATGTCACTATAGTGGCACTGAATTACGACACTATATCGAGGGTATGGTGTAATAAAAGATAGAGCGATATAGTGTTACAAAATATATTGAACTGTATTATTTTACAATATTGCTTCAATAGTTACTGCGTTTCAAACTACTGTACTTAACTATATACACCATGTCCCAGAATATAGTGTCGTAATTCAATGATAAGACTATACCCCACCCCCCCCCCCCCCAAATTTTTCTACAAATCGTAATGAGATTGCATGAAATTTGAAACAGAGATAGTTTCACCTCCCGACCACTGACTGGGTGAGACTGAATTTGTATTTTTGTTTCAATCTTTAGCTATACAAGCGTTTAAAAAAAGTATCTCAGGCGATATTACCCCAGTTACACTACAGTTATTCTTCAACCTAAAACCTTGTTGGAACTAGTGGAAAGCTGGCCATGCAAGGATTCCACATATATAAAAATATGTGAATTTGGTTGAGAAATAGCTGAGTTATGGGCATTCGAAAGTTGATGCGGGGCGTTTATTCTATAAAATAAATGCATAACATTCTGGAACATTTTGTTTATGTATGATCCATTACATCCCGAAATTGCTTTAAATTTGAAACACAACTAATTCCACTCACCGTCGATGACCCCATGAAGCCGGAATTTTCGATTTTGCCTTTAAATGTATTTTATACGCGTTTTAAAAAAGTGTCTTTTGAGAAATCGCACCCTCCGTATCCTGGCTATTCTTCACATTAGTCGTAATTAGAAAGCTTGCGTTGCAAGGATTCCAAATATGTAACAATATCTGAATTTCGTTGAGAAACAGCTGAGATAGTTCAGACGCTGAGACGTTCAAAGATTGCAAGAACAATTGTTCCGCGTAGGTGAAAATAATTATGTTTTGCGTGAAATTTATAAGACGGTAAGCGTAGGTAGCCAATAGCAGAGATATGCAAATCAGTGGGAAATTAATGAGACAGTGGACATGCTGACGTGAACAGAACATATCATAATGATAGGACTATTATTCGATAAAAAAAAGTAAGCGGAAAACACCGCTTATTTTAACTCATTTTCAATTTAGAGAAATTCAATTATTCTGTCCGAGTGTTTGAGTTTTACAGGAGTTTGTGCCAACGAGTGGAAAACTCAACACACGAGGGCAGAATATCTGAATTTCGCTAAATAAAATGAGTGGAAAATGGTGTTTTCCGTTACGTTTTTATATCGAATATAGTTTTATTTGAAAAAAAATATCACCAACGTTATCAATGTTAACGACGTATAATATTACTATATTTTAATACGGAATCTCAAATAAATACATATAGCTGCTGTACAGTATGCTATGCCTGACAAGCCTCGGTCTACATTATATAATCATTATGTACCAGGAACTTACTCAATTATATGAAAGTATGTATCAATTTGATTATATTGTGTAGTAAATAGTCAAATATTAAGGGGGGGGGGGGGGGGGGGGGGGGGGGTAGTGTGTACCCCCACCCCCCCCCATTATGTCTGTTTGGCAGTGATGCTGTCGGTTATATTTTGACGGACAGACTGACAGGCATACAATACAGACAGAGGCAAAATTTCAATAATGACATCAGAAATGAAGTCACCGACCCCGAAAACCTATATATAGATTATTTTTAGACAGACAGTATACCTTTATTTGACGGACAGACGTACTGACGGACAGACAGCCAGATCTCTAGACAAGATAGATATTGCTAAACGGTTTTCAATCTTGGCTACCTACGCTTACCGTCTTATAAATTTCAGATACGCAAAACATAATTATTTTCACCTACGCGGAGGCTCCGCGTACGCGTTAAAGCAAGACCCGTTATTTATTTAATGAGTTCGTTGGCAACAGCGGTTATCCAATATCTCTATTGCGTAGCTATTCATACTTAAACAAAATGTTCCAGAACATTGTGTATTTATTAAATATAATAAATGGCCTTCAGCGAACAATAATTCTTGCAATCTTTGAACGCCTTATCTCAATTGTTTCTCAACGAAATTCAGATATTGTTACATATTTGGAATCCTTGCGAACGCAGCTTTTTAATGATATGTGAAAAATTACGACTAAATGTGAAGAATGGCCACGATACGGAGGGTGCGATTTCGCAAAAGACACTTTTTTAAAACGCTTATAAAAAAATTTAAAGGCAAAATAGAAAATTCCGGCTTCATGGGGTCAATCGACGGTGAGTGGAACTAGTTGTGTTTCAAATTTCAAGCAATATGATAAAGATTTGTAGAAAAAATTGGGGGGTCCGTGTCATCAGAAAATGTCACTATATTACGGGTCAGCAATGTAGGCATTGCACTGTTGCCAAGCTACTTATGAGATAAATAAAATAAAATTCAAAAGATCGCTTTCATATCCCAGCTGTTTCATTCCAAGTGCTGGACATCCCGCTGGTTACCTATCCAACACCACAATCCGTACGCTTTGGTCTGCCATTGCCATTCCCTCCATCACCTACCATAATTGAAGTTCAATATCGGTACTCTCACCGAAACTGATACAGAATCCCTCGATAACAGGAAATCACAAAGGGGAATTCTCCACATCGGCACCTATGTAAATAATTGCACGCTGCATACACTACTAAATTGCATTCCCCTATCGCAAGCAGCTTTGCATTCGTGTGTCACTACTATGATTCAGACTCTGCAGTGTCCAAACTAGGTACTGCAACTTGGTTATAGGTTAGCGGTAATCCATAACTTGGTCTCAAGGCGCTCTGTCGTGGCATTCGCAATGGCTACCGAAGGGGCAGTTTAAGTTTCTCCCTGACAAGCTTCCTCTCGATCCTCACATCCGGTTACGACAATAAAGTCGTACTGAAACGAATCGAAAACGGTCCATCCTTCCACATGAGATTTAATCAACGCCAACTTCGTGCAACGCCCTGACACCCCGACCACTATTAGCACTCGACTTAAATGTGTAGCGAATTATTTCAACTACTAGTTTTCAATAATTTATTCAGTGCATTTTAACACCATCGCCTTTTATTGTCGGCGAGTCTGATATTTTTGTTAATGAAGAATGAAGTCACAGACCAATAAAACCCATATTGGAATTTTTTAGACAGATAGTATGAATTCCATTGTTTACTGTTTTATTTAATTCCAAATACTGACGGACAGACCGACAGTGAAACGGACAGACAGCCATATCTCGAGAAGTAAGACAGTTCTTACTAAACGGTTTTCATACGGGCGTGGGACAACCAGTCGGTCATCTGTAATAAAATGTTTTGTTAAATCTCTTGAAAGTACACTACAACAGGACAACTTCATTCGGTCTTGGTGGAGTACGATAGAAAATTCTTCCAAGGGTATTTAGTATTTCAGAGGGTGTTTGGGGCGGAAAACTACTTGAACTCACTTAGTGGTTACCCTACACTGTGTAAGACTGTGAGCCGCCTAAGGTGTTCCTCGCACGATCTACAAATTGAATACGGATGTTGGCATAATGTACCGCGTAACGATAGATTATGCCAGCTCTGTAATCTCCCAGAAGTTGAGGATAAATATCACTTTGTACTTAAATGTCCGCTCTGTCATGATCTATGCATTCAATTTTTGGCAGTAAGATATCATAGAAATCCTTCATCGGTCAAATTTCTTGAACTCCTTAGTCTTACGTCGTATTGCAAAATTAAGCAGTTTGGTGTGTTTTTATAAAACTAAACCCTGCAAAAACCTAGTTAGTACGTATTACGGGTGTTGTCTGCGCAACTTTCTCTATAGTGATCATTTACTGTGTACTTCAGTTCTTTGATTTAGATTGATATTATGTATATGTTCCTACTTAACGTACTGGGTTCACCTATGTATATATTTTCTAGATGAATACGTACTCCGGGATTGTAGCGTGCAGTTGGTACTACTTTGCTCTCAACAATTAGCCTTAATTGGCTTTGTTGTGATTAACAATAAACATAACTTCAACTCCTGATGCTGCCTTACTCAATGTTAAATAATTTAGTGTTCTCGAATAGTTATTACGTAACTAGAGAGCCGATTAACTACACAAACCAATGTAGTTTGGTTATGCAACCTGCTCCTCAAACCAGGAGCAGGTTGCAGATATTTTTGGGAGTAATCAGCTGTTAATTACGTCGATTTTCTCTTTTGAATACGTCGACAGCGTGGTGGGTGGCTCCCCCCCCCCCCCCCCCTCTCTAATAATTATTCAATTATATGGGGGGTGACGTTAGAAACGGACCTACCGGGATTTGTCTCGAACATCTCGAATATATCTGCAGATAGAATAATCTATCCGCAGGTAGATTATGGATCCCCATAAAATTTGGGACATGACATGATGGATGATAAAATAAAACGAAACATTTTTAAGTTAAATCCAAAATGCGATTTACATACCTGTTTGTGATGATGTTTGGAAGAACTTCGTACATGAGATTCCTTCTCTCTCGCGCCAGATTGGGAACATTCGTTTGTGGAACGATCCGATTTCACATGAATTTGTTCATCAAATGACGATCTATTTGACTTCACCTGAACGTGTTTGTCCAAAGGGGAGCCACTAGACTTCATATTAACTCGTTCGTCCAATGAGGCTGCGGTAGACTTTATCGCTACTTTGTCACCAAATGAGGAACTAGACTTAATTCGTTCATCTAATGAGGGAGCACTAGGCGATAAATCCTTAGTTATAAATCCATTAGTTATTTGCTCCTGTGTGACGGGGGGAGGAGGAGTGATTCGTTGCTTAGTGACACCCAATGGAGGAGTGGCGCCTCTGGATCCACCAAACCGTTCCGTCCACGCGTTGTAGTTGGCGATTTTAGGAAGATGAGCCGAGTTACCATGGCTGCCGTTAGAGGGAATGGAGCGGCTACGATGCTTCTCGCTGAGTTTGCTGGGAGGTTTGGGTGTCCTCGTTTCGCTCATTCCCCGACTCGCTTCTCCATCTAAACTATCGCTCTCAGTTTGCGGGACTATAGAACTGTACTTAGCGTAGGAGTGGTTAACGGAACTCTCCGACGCAATAAGTTCAACTGGAGACAGGCGCTCTTTCGATCCACCTACATGGTGAGACACTTTTGCATCGAACTCAGATTTGATGATCTTGTTTTCAAATTGTTCATGGTCGATTTTGTGTCTCTTTTGGTCGGGTCTCTCCGATATGACTATGTCATCAGAATGCTCCCTATCTGATCGAGACACAATCACGTCCTCAGGTCGCCTGGAAGACACTTTCTGAGATCGGTGATCGGGTTTAATCGACGATGGATTTGAGGGATTTCGATCAGATTTTCGCTCGCCCTGATTATCTTTACTCGGAAGAATTCCAGAAGTGATTCTATCTGGAGTGTTCAATTGAGTTTTATGGGGGATCGTTTGAGATTTGGCAGTAGGGAGATTTGGCACAGTTCCGTGATCAGGTCTGTCAAATCGACTATTATGAGTTCTTTGATTAGAGTCACTAGGGCGGATGGTCGATGTCTTTTGATCAGGTTTATAGTGATCGATTGTGGGTGTCTTTAGATCAGGTTTAGTGGGATGTGGAGTGGGTGTCTTTTGATCAGGTTTAGTGGGAAGGAGTTTGGGTGTATTTTGATCAGGCTTATTGGGATGGAGTGTGGGTGTCTTTTGATCCGGTTTAGTGGGATGGAGTGTGTGTGATTTTGGATCAGGCTTATTTGGAATATTTTGGTCAGGTTTATTTGGAATATTTTGATCAGGTTTATTTTGATGGAGTGTGGGTGTCTTTTGATCAGGTTTATTAGGATTAAGTGTGGGTGTTCTTTGATCAGGTTGATTGGGATGGAGTGCGGACGTTCTATGATCAGGTTTATTGGGATGGAGTGTGGGTGTTCTTTGATCAGGCTTATTTGGATGGAGCGTGGGTGTTCTTTGATCAGGTTTATTGGGATGGAATGTGGGTGTTCTTTGATCAGGCTTATTTGGATGGAGCGTGGGTGTTCTTTGATCAGGTTTATTGGGATGGAGTGTGGGTGTTCTTTGATCAGGCTTATTTGGATGGAGTGTGGGTGTCTTTTGCTCAGGTTTATTTTGATGGAGTTTGGTTGTATTTTGTTCAGGTTTATTTGGATGGAGTTTGGGTGTATTTTGTTCAGGTTTATTTGGGTGGAGTGTGGGTGTTTTAGGATCAGGTCTGTCAGACCTGATTTTAGGGGTGTTTTCACTGTTTTGGTCTAACCTATTAGGGTAAATTTTAGGTGAGATTTGATCAGGTTTATCAGATCGCACTTTTGAGGTATTGAGATCTGGTTTTGTTTGGATTATCTTAGAGTTGTGTTGATTCTGTGTATGAGACGATGAGGTACTAGGAACATGATTATGACGAAGTCTGCCATCGCCATCTGTAGTTACCAAACCCAATCTGTCCTGCGTTGTTGCACTACCGTTTTGTTTCGCTTTCCTTATCTCAGCTTGTTGTTTCTGATGCTGCAACATTCTTTCTTTGTATTCCTATAGAAAAAAAATAAATAGATCCATCGACTTGAGTTTTAACTAAGTTAAATAACGCAATAATTTTCGCGTTGCTACATTACCACACGTTCGTGGGGCCTTCGCGCAGCACGAGGTTCAGTTATGAGATACATAGTAATATTGAGCGATTCTACTGTATAACAAACTCGGTATTTAAGAAATTTAACCAAACACCAATAAATGGGCACCATAGAAGCCCCCCCCTTCAACCTCCCTCTTAATCTGCACCACCCCAACCCAAAGGAGCACAGAGGATTGATGAAAGGCAGGTATTACAGGGAAAATGTGTTTTAAAAGTAATATATTATATTTGTTTTAATATAACACAAAATACAACTGGAAGCGATTCACAAATATACAAACAGCACAAATTTCTAGCAAAAATAATTAAAGATCGCATATTATTTAATTTATTTAACTAACAAATAAATCAATAATCTCATGTTATTGATATACTGAAACATTAATTTATCATGTCAACACCTCAACGACATTATTTAGCTAATTATTCTAAAGAATCATGATTAAATACTCAGCCAATCATTTTATAAGGTAAACACAATAAGCAAGGAAGCTCTGGCTGTCTGGCTCATTACACTGCTGCCTTTGAATAGTGGTGAGGTGGGACGTGTTGGACTGGTTCCCAGTTAGGTTACAGTAGGCAATAATGGCAAGCATGCCTTGGAATGAGGGAGCTAGAAGTAGTATAGAGTGACATGGTATTTTAATAACTTAATTACGTTTAGATCAATTAAAAACACATTTCTTAAAGCAAATCACTTGAACTAATTAAAAACTATAATGGAATGGGGTATGGGGATTACAGCTGTATAATTGTTAAGTATAATCATTCAAATCTTATACTGTAAAATAATTAATTTCCTTTAAAAGGCAGGTTTAAATGGCTGCATTTACCCTAATCAACTTAATTAACCAATTAACTGCTATTATCTTAGCTTCTCGAAGGCCACGCGAAAATTCAACTTGGAAATTTCTAAACTTTGGCCAGACTACATGTGTGTACCAAGTTTGGATAGATTTCTTTAAGATTTGGCTGAGTTATTAACGTTTAAAGTTCGAACACAACAGAATAACAGAACAACAGACACACCGATTGAGTTAGTGGTACCTGTATGCTAAGCTCGCTTACTTTCGTAGCTCGCCCCACAACCAACCCATATGCCACGGCACGGTCCCCACACATATTAGACGTTTCAACCGCGACGCTGTGTTTTTAGTTAAAGCTCATCAGTAAGAATTTCAACAAACCTTTAAATTAATTGATTTCGGTTGAGGTTTGGGTTCGGTGGGAATGGGAGGCTGTTTGGTCGGTGCGGGGGCGCTGGGAGGGAGTGGGGGAGGCGGGTCCATGGGTCTGTCTGGGGGCAGTCTGGGACTGTTGTGGGCTGAGGCCGCGACCGGGGTGGGCGAGTGCGCCCGTATCTCGATGTCCTGGGAACCGTCCACGGTCCCCGTAGCCGTCGCAGCCGCCAGGGCCGCTTGCTGCTGCCGCTGGTCTTGCTGAAATAAAATGAACCGGCTCAAAAGTAAATATATTAAAATAAATACAATTATTTATTAAAAGCTTCGCTAAACACAAAGTTAAATCAAATTTTTTTTTAAGTCGTTAGGCCAGGGATTACGCACAAAGTCTGACGAATTAATTCCAATGCGGACCCCCCGAACTATACCCCCCAGAGGAAAATGGTACTCATTTAGCTACCATTTAAGGGGGAGGGGAGGGGGGGGGGGGGGGGGGGTAGTCGGATTTCGTGAAAAAAAATCAATTTTTTATTGTTTCATTAAGACCGAAATTTTATGGAGATTTAAAATATTTATTGACATAAAAATTGACATCGGAAATGAATTCTCAGTCTCCCAAAATAACGAAATAATTTTTAGTTTATCGTCATCATTACTGTCGGACATTATTTAACTGACATTCTTTCATATTCACAGACAGTTTGCGCGGGAATATTAAAAAAACTACACTTTGTTTTCGTCATTTACTCCTATTTCATTTTAGATTCACTAAAAATGTATCTCATCCTTCAATCTATCCGATTTGGCTAATTATTTTTGTTTGAAAGCCCTGAACAGATTCAGAACAGAACAGAAAGCCCTGTCTCTCCTGAACAGATTCCTTCGATGGATTTTAGAATTTCGCTCTAGTTCTAGAGAAAAGTTAGATTAAAGCCTGTTTAGTCTGTAAAAATTAAAAATTCACAAAATGCGCAATAAAATCATTTTGGAAAAGAAAATTAAAAATTCCTCTATGGATTCTATAAAGGGATTCGTCAGTGCACCCACTCGCCAATTTTTATATCAAAATACTAAAAATTGTTGGAGGAGATACATTTTAAGAACGGACCAATCAAAATTTCGTGAAATTGGCTATTAGCCAATCAGAAGGTGTGTGACCACGGAAATGGAAAGCCCGTCCAATTACCTTTCATAATATCTATATATATATGTCCTGGTATCCAATACAGTACTGTGCAGTGTATTTTAAACATTTTCTAAAAGGTTTCCCCCCCCCCCCCCCCCCCCCCGCGATTTTCAATCCCCCCTGGTGCAGATTTTTATGAGGATTTCAAAACTTCAAAACGTTTGTTAATAGCTAATGTAGTTCAAAAGTTATGAGCGACAATGTTAACACTTAAACTGGTCAGCGTACTCATTTACTTTTGTTTCGACTTGGTAGGAACTCAAATTTGTGTTTTATCAATTTGTTCCGCATTTGGTCAGGTATAAATTTGTAAACTCATCTGAGTTGGTAAAAACACAAATTTATGTTTTATGTGAATGTACGCGAACTGGTGGGAAAACATCGATTGACGTTCTCCGAGTTAGTAAGAACACAAATATGTGTTTGCCTGAGCGGCTATCCACTTGGTGGTGACGCTTTTTTGTGTTTTAGACATATTTTACGTATTCCTATAATACTACTACTTAATGAATCCCTATGGGTTTATCATTACCGCCATTCAATCGCTTGAATGTAGAGCTACACAATGGTAGTTGAATCATCTCGAATCGCCCACTATGGCAGACACAGTGGTGTGAGAAAGATTCTAAAATATAGAAAAGTTTAAGTAATGGCCGTTTTTTAACATTAGGTCGGATGAACATACGATTACCACTACTAGATAGCCCTGCTTGGGCTTTCTTCCGATACCTCATATCCGCCAGTTTGGCATCCCCAACGCCCACACATAAGGTTTTCCCACAGGTATGCTTCACAGTATAACAATAACTGAATATCAAGACTTCGGCTGTAATATTCCCACACCCCATAAACTTATATAAATGGTTCTTCGTTACTTCGTTTTAATATCATCGGATTGCTAGACCCACTGTGGAAGAAAATAACTATATTTTACTCTTTTAACTACCATCTTTATTTGGATGGATATTTTTTATGACGTGGAAAACTTTTCTACTCCGGTATTCATTCGATTCAAGTTTATCAAATTGGAGAAACTTATTTCTTATTTATTAATAAATTTATTATTTTAATTTATTATTATTAATTTTTTATTTTAATTTATTATTATTTATTTACTATTTTAATTTATTATTAATTATTTATTTACAGTTCTTATTTATTATATTAAGAAAAATAGCCGTTAACTTCTCTCTCGTTTATTAATTTTTCGCACTTTTCATGAAATATGGAGTTTAAATAAAATGGCTACTTTTATTCCTAAGTCTAAGTTAATAAATAGTTACTTTAAATATCAGAACTCTTTGATTTTATAACGGTAATACTATATAGTAGACTATAGAAAACTATCATACGAAAAAAATTTATGGGACAGATGATAGCCACCTTAACTCTGACTCTGATTAACTGTTTATCTAACTGATTAAAACTGTTTGTCTAACTGTCTGTCTTAAATGTTTAACGGTTTTTCTTGTATTTAATGTATTAAATGTAATGTATTAATTAAATGTATTAAATGTATTAAAAAAACAATTTTCACACAATTTTCGCAATTTTGTCGACAAGCCGGCACAGCATTCTTAAAAATGCAGCTGCAATGCAGCATGCCGATCCTAGTAGTAGTAGAGGGAAAAAAGCGCAGCTTATCAAATTTTGAAATATGATATTTTTTCGTAGCAATATGAAGTTTATCTTATGCTAATCTTTTATTATTCCCTAGAACGACTCAAGTGTGTTTTTCGCATTCAGCTCGACATGTACAACAATTTGAAAAAAAAAATTTTTTAATTTTGACAATTTCTTGAAAAAAAAATATTTTTTTTGAAATTTTTGATTTTTGATTTTTTTTTTACAAAAAAATTTCCAAAATTTTGAACTTTTGGCCCTATATCTTGTGAAACAAGACGAGTTTTTAAAATCGAAAATATTTTTTCCATGTTTTCAAATACGCTCTTCAACATAGGCTAGTTTTCAGATCAAATTAAACAAGTCACTTTTGAGGTATTTTGGCCAACTCTGGCCCTCTGTGCATTGTCTGTTTGTCTGTTCAGCTGTCGGTTAAATTTTGACGGACCGACAGTCAACAGTGACAGACATACATGACACTGTCTATTGAGAAAACGGACTTTAGAAATAAAATTACCAAGACGGAAAAACCCTTGCAACAAAATTTTCAGAGGGGTTGTGTGCATTGTAACATTTCATTGGACAGAATTACCCTAAGCATAAACTTTAAATGCGTTGTCTCAAGAATGCAAATTTTAAATTTTAAAATGCAAAGGCTTGTGAAATTTGGCTCGAATAATGACTGGACGATTATTACCACCCCATTACCACTTTTATAATTTTCATTGTTATAGCTGAAATATTTAACAAAAAAGTGTCAATTTTTGGTCAAAAATGGCAAACTTTGTCAAAATTTGGCAAAAAAAATAAGTTTTTAAATATATTATTTAACAACAATTCTGGTAATACTGAATATGATAGATTCACGATGTCATTCTGCTCGAATGATGAAATTTTGGGCACTTGATGACGACCATTGTATTATCCACCTGTGTACCAATGTCAATAAATAAATAAACATTAAACAACCTCCTAAGCTAAATTCGTGGTCCACTCACAGGGCTCGAACTCGCGACCTCTAGCTAGATCCACACCGACAATCTACTAAACTGGCTGTCATATAGTTTGTAAGTCCGGAAATGTTCTCAATTCTACAAAGTTAATTATTAAACAAAACTCATGTGATATCTCGTCACTATAACTACCGATATCTCGTCACTATAACTACCGATATCTCGTCACTATAACTACCGATATCTCGTCACTATAACTACCGATATCTCGTCACTATAACTACCGATATCTCGTCACTATAACTACCGGATATCTCGTCACTATAACTACCGATATCTCTTCACTCACCCGAAATATGCTGCGTTTCTTTATGCGGGGTTGGAACTTCTCGTAAACGGCGATGAATTCGTTGCTAAGTTCCATCAATCGGTTACGGTCGAGGGACGGGTCGATACAGACCACCAAGGGTATCCGTCCGTGGAATCGATCTAATTGATTTAAAAATAAAGGAGGTCGGGGGGGGGGGGGGGGGTTATCACAAAACCTCTATCTTCAAGATTCAACAATATGCAGACAAATACACCAGTTAAACAAACAGACACAGACAAACACCAGCTTACCTGGCAGTCCTTCCAGGTGAGCGATATATTGATACAGACACAGGCGACCGCTTTGGGTTTGTAATGGATACAGAAGGTTGTCAGATGGAGGCTGTTTGTCGCCATAAAGTAGGCCGTTTGGGCCAAATCCTTGATGTTTCCATCCTTAGTAACTGAAAAAAAACACAAAAAAAACAAATTAGCTAACAATTCCGCTAGCGGATCAGATAAAAGGTAGACCTGGGAGTTATAACATAAAAAAAATATAATAACAATATATAATTATTACTAAAACCAAACGGTTTTCCACCAACCGTTGACTTTTCAGTTTATTATACGCAGTAGGCACTTAGTGTTTAAACGGGATCACACTTTTCGGGATTTACGAAAAGTGGTGCGCGCCCTGGTCACTGGAGGTATCATAGCTTCAAATCTTTAAGGTGTGTGTAAAGCTTGTGGTGTGTAAAGCTAAAGGTGTGTTTTTCGGGATTTACGCGATCGGGATTATCACTCTCAGGATCCCGATTTTCGGGATCGGGATTGAAATTTTGAATTAAATTCCTTATAGTTATTAGTAAGATAAAGTTATATTAAAATTATTTTGGAATTGATTACTGGATGGTTTACTGACATAAAAATTAATCAAAAACATTTCCGTTCGGCTGGAACTATTTATCAGATATTCAACAAATTAACTTAACTATTTGTACAGCGGGATCCCGGTCCAAGAAAGTCGGGATCGGGACCGGGATTGTATTTAATGCCGGGATCCGGCTTTTCGGGATCGGGATCCCGTTCAAACACTATGTACGCACCTATAACCTCCTAGGTAGTGTTGTAGTAACGCTACTTTTATAAATAGAAAACCCGCTGACCAACGAGATTGCTAATTATACATCAAGGTGTCATAAAGAAAAGAAAAGTATCTGTTTTTATTCCACATAATTGCCTTTTCACCTCCTGTTGCGCTCTAAAAACTAATGCACCGGTAGACGTTAAATAATTTGTATGTCAGATCGAATTTAGTGTTTATACGAGATCCCTAATCCGATCCTGAAAAATCGGTATCTCGGTGAAAAATACAATCCCGAACCCCCGATATTTTTTGGAACGGGATCCCGAAATATTTACTGGAGTAAATTTGTTGAATATCCGATGAATAATAAATTGTAGCAGAACTGAAATTTTATACAATCCCGATCCCGAAAATCTGGATCCCAGTAGTGGAAACCTCGGTCCCGATCCCGGAAATCCCGAAAAGTCTGATCCCGTTTAAATACTAATACCATAAATACAACGAATTACGGATACTGACAGCGCCCGCTGGTGGGACGTTCGCAATCTTTATGAAAAAAAAGTCAGCAGTGGTATTATATTATAATTCCGCCGTATTTTGAAGGTACATTTAATGGATGGAATATATTTATCGGGGAAGCTGCTGGTGTCACCTGGCAATTCCCTGGAAATAGTGGGTCGTAACTTAGAGAGACGACCCCACCCTCCCCACCTTATTGATCTAAAAATCTTGATAAGATTGCATTATATTGAAACAGAGATAGTTTCACCTCCCTCCTCCTCCTCCATGGAGTATTATCCTGGATCTGTGGAGCCAGAATTATTATTTTTAGCTCAAGCGTTTAAAAAAAGGTGTCTCAGTCGATATTGCACCATAGTTACACCGCAGTTATTCTTCAACCTAAAACCTTGTTGGTATAGTGGAAAGCTGACCATGCAAGGGTTCCAGATATGTAATTAAACATTTGAATTTGGGTAAGGAACTAGAAAGTTAGCATTCGGAAGCTACATGCATTTGCTTCCGCTGCATGCCACTTCTAATTAATAAACGCACACCATTCTGGTACAATTTTACGTTTGAATAGCTACGTGACAGTATTGTTTTAGGCATTAAATTGTTGTCCAGCTACTTGGGATAAACAAAATGTTCCAGAATGGTGTGCGTTTATTAAATAGAAGTGGCTTGTAGCGGAAGCAAATGCATGTAACTTCCGAATGCTAACTTTCTAGTTCCTTACCAAATTCAAATGTTTATTACATATTTGGAATCCTTGCACGGTCAGCTATCTATCCATTGCTATCAACAAATTACTAGTAGGTTGAATAATAAATGTAGTACGACTGGCGCCATATCGCCACAGACACCCTTTTCAAACGCTTGTAGCTAAAGAATAAAAGGAAATATAAAAATTCTGGCTCACCCACTCAGTTGGTCGGGAGGTGAAACTATCTCTGTTTCAAATTTCATGCAATCTCATTACGATTTGTACAAAAATAAGGGGGGTGGGGTGCGTGTCATTGAATTACGACACTATATTCCGGGGCGTGGTGTAATATAGTTTGTTGTATCACAGAAAAATTATTAAATAACATTAAACAACCAAAGCCAATTTTACGATAGATTCCCACCCGACTTACCTACCCAAATGACCCTCAAACATACCTCTAGTGAGCGGGGAACCCAGGATATGCGTGTGAGGGTGATCCACTTGAATATCGAAACCTGTTAAGGTAGTTGATGTATATGAGAACAGAATCCTGCTGCACTTTAATACACAACTTCCAACACAGAATGTAATAAACAGCTCACTGGATTATATTGTCAGTCTGGTGGAGTAGTCAAATAAATAAATAACGAATACAATACAGGGTGTCCCATTACATTTGATACTTATTTTAATAGAACCGCTCCACATTAATGATTTGCAGTAATTTTGGTTTCATTGGGTAGCTGGAATCTACTAAATAATATTGTTCTAACTAAAATTAGAGGGGAGGGAGAGGAGAGACTTTATGTTTTCAATAATATTTCATTAAATATTCAACGATTCCACACGTTAATTAGGGCACCACATGTCTTGGGAAGGTGAAACTCAAATAACAGTAAAATGAGTTTAAATTTATTTGAAGACAAAAATATTCCAGATGACACCATAATTACTGCAAATCATTAATGATTCAAACCGCCATATTAAAAAAAAAAAACAGATTTCTTTGGGAAACCATTAATCTGTATAAAAAATCTAGATAAAACATAATTCTAAGTATATAGATAAAGTAGACTGTGTAAATCACATTAAACAGCGCTGCACTGACCAGGGATCGAACTCGGGCCTTTGGAGTGGATGTCTAGAATGTCGAAACTAGAAGGAGTTCAGTTACTACAATTATATGGAGAGCGGGGTATTCAAATTAAATTATTGTCAAATAATTAAGTAAATAGTTACACAAAGTGTCTCTACTAACCCAAAGTCTGTAGCATAATTAGTTCGTTAGCTACTAATACTTTCGATTGTTCCTGGAATTCCTGTGATTCCACCCTTATTGGCGGGCTGTCCCGGTTGAGACACGCATGCGCCACTCGAATGACGTGCTCCAACTTCCGGGGTTGCTCTTCCACCTTGGCAGCAAGGAACAGGGCGCACGAAGCAATTTGCTAAAAAAATATTATATAAACATGAAAATAATATTCCCTTTTTACAAATTTTCCTATTTACGGATATTTTATATTATCCGGTACTCATTAAATCAGGTATTAGACAATTGTAGCTCACATATAAAAACACTCACATATTTGTGAAATTTCTCCAGAGAATGAAATATGTAGAACCGATGCATATAAACAATAGCAGTATTAATGGCTAGCTGAGATCTGCGAAAAAAATAAAATAACAGAATATCGTGACCATAGAGCCAGAACAACACATACCACAATTTTTCAAAAAAAAATTTTTCACCAAAATTACTCAAGATGGCGTTCTACATCTTATGTTAAAATCCTAGACTTGTATGTCAGTTCGTTTAGGAGATATGGAAAACCAGAACAACCCACACAACATAGAAGTTGAAAACTGTTAGAGGTAAAACAACACATACCACACTTTCCCTATCATACTTTGCCAGGAAAAACACCATTCAATAGTCGAGGAATGACGTGAGTTCTTATGTTTCTGCGATAAAATCCTAGAGGTAAAACAACACACACAGACTAGAGTTAATGTTAAATTTCAGTATGTGTTGTTTTGCCTCTTTGGAAAATAACGAAAAAAACAGTTTTTTTCATTAACAAAATTTATTCTGAATGCTAGCCACTATTATAAAATGTGTCATTGTATCTTCCCAGACCTCTGTCGAAAAAATTAGGAGACGGGATCCATATAGAGGGAAATGAGAAGGTTTTTTGCATTTTTCTCGAAACCACATTTTTTGGTGAGTGTTGTTCTGGCTCTTTGGTCACGATATTATACAATAGGAAGATAGAGGGATGGCGTGATGGGGGTACGATACCAGATATTCGCATTAAGTAGATTTCTGGAAAACATCAACCCAGCTATTGAGGACCATCTATAACCTGAACCATAATATAAGAACATCGATGTCTTTGCAGACAACTACCGGTATATCGTTGTTCAATTCAAGCCGCATACTTTGTAAGAGTGCGTTGGTTATGGTATTACCCGCATCCCATCTCGTTCCAGGGTATATAAAGTTTTAGTTCAGCTGAAGAATACTTTTTTTTCACTTTTCGGTCAAAAATTTATATACTCTAAACAAACTTCTGTGTTACTTTGAGTTTAGCCCCTTTATTAAATAAACGAACGCCCTAAAGTCGGAATGCCGCAATCTGAGAAAAATTTATATAGGCCTATTTACAATGATGAAGAATTTTGCAGTGTCTTATGGACACATATTTCTATCTTTAACTTGTACGTACACAAAGATACTAATTCGTTTATTGTTTTGGTTAGAATCAGCCTTTATGTAATCTGAGGTTTTAGTTAAGTCTGGTATTCTTCACATCTGGGCACATTGCATAATAGCAGAATATAAATATCATAGTATAAATTATAGTAACAGTCACAGTTCAGTTCACATAGCTGTAGAACTATAGGCGTTCAAAGATTGCAAGAAGTTTTTATGCTGAAGGTCATTAATAAATACACAAAATTCTAGAATGTGTTATTTATATTATGAGTTGGTGGGCAACAGCGGGCGGTATGCCTTTACAATATCTTTATTGCGTGGCTATTCATACATAAACAAAATGTTCCAGAACATCGTGTACCGTATTTAATAAATGCACCATGACCCGTAAATATATTGTCATTATCTGATGACACGGACCCCCCCCCCCCCAGATTTTTCTACAAATCTTTATTATATTGCTTGAAATTAGAAACACAACTAGTTCCACTCACCGTCGTTGAGCCCATAAAGCCGGAATTTTCGATTTCGTCTTTAAATTTTTTTAATAAGCGTTTTAAAAAGTGTCTTTTGCGAAATTGCACCCTCCGTATCGTGGCCATTCTTCACATTAGTCGTAATTTTTTCATATCATTGGAAAGCTTGCGTTGCAAGGATTCGAAATATGTAACAATATCTGAATTTCATTGAGAAACAGCTGAGATACAGGCGTTCAAAGATTGCAAGAAGTATCGTTCGCTGAAGGCCATTTATTCTATTAAATAAATAAACAAAATTCTAGAACTTGTTATTTATTTCATGAGTTGATGCTTGGTGGGCAACAGCGGTATTCCTATCCAATAGCTCTAATGCATATCTCTATTCATACTTAAACAAAATGTTCCAGAACATTGTGTATCTATAGATACACAGAGTATCTATAGAGTAGTTTTAAATAGAATAGAGTAGTTTTAAATAGAATAAATGGCCTTCAGCGAACGATAATTCTTGCAATCTTTGAACGCCTATCTCTGCTGTTTCTCAATGAAATTCAGATATTGTTACATATTTCGAAGCTTGCAACGCAAGCTTTCTAATGATATGAAAAAATTACGACTAGACTAATGTGAAGAATGTCCACGATACGGAGAGTGCGATTTCGCAAAAGACACTTTTTAAAAACGCTTATTAAAAAGATTTAAAGACGAAATCGAAAATTCCGGCTTCATGGGGTCAATGACGGTGAGTGGAACTAGTTGTGTTTCAAATTTCAAGCAATATGATAAAGATTTGTAGAAACAATTGGGGGGGGGGGGGGGGGGGGGGGGGGGTCTGTATCAGAAAATGACACAATATTACGGGTCATGGTGTATAATAAATGGCCTTCAACGAACGATACTTCTTGCAATCTTTGAACGCCTATTATCTCAGCTGTTTCTCAACGAAATTCAGATATTGTTACATATTTGGAATCCTTGTAACGCAAGCTTTAACCAAAAGCAAGCCGCGAGCAAGACTCGCGAGTATTTCTGCGTTGGCGGTGTGTTCGGTGTACCCTTAAGGGTGCAAGGAGTTTAGAAATTAGCTGCTCCTGAATTTGCATGCTTTGATTAAAAATTTTTTTTTTAATTTTTTGGCGAAAATTTTTCCTGTCTATTTTCCCAGTATTTCCCAGAAGAAACAGGGAAATTTGAAAAAATATCAGAGCATTTTCATATCAGCATAATATAGACAGACATGTGTAGTAGGCCTAATAAATACCGGTATTTGAAAAAAATGTCTAAGTGATTTCCTACCAGACATGTGTTTAGACTTTTAGACAGTGAGCATACTACAGTAGGCCTACTAGAGGCTGCTAGGCCTATACTGTTGTGATAATTTTTTTTTACTAAAACACTTTTTTTACTCTGCGCGCGTGATCAAATGGTGTCCTGTCCAAGCACTCAACTTCAGGGTGTTTGAGCTACCTCTAAATATATATAATTTGTGCTCAAATTTTACTCAAGGTGTTTTTTTTATCAGAAGAAAGGACTTGGCACTTGGGGGGGGGTCAGAGGATAATTTCCACAACTTTTAAATTTTACATTGAAATAAGGACCACCGGCACCCTAATACACATGTTTTTTTTAGCGTTTCAGTGCCCCCAAACCGGAAATTCCCGAATTTTAAAAAAATAAGAATTTTAAAAAATAAAGATGAAATTTCAATTCAAAACTTAAAAATCAATTTCAATTAGGCAGGCAGCAGGTTACAGTGACGAAATAATCTAACCAAAACAATACACGAGAGTTAATAGCACAGCGCACATGTTACAGTTTATTTTTGCTATTTAGTTTTGTCAGTTTGTTGTACTATCAAAATCCAAAACGTACACAATGCATCCTCAAATCCTGCCTGGCATCATTGTTAAAACGTACCCAGTATTTGGGAAGGGTCTACGTTTTAACCAGGCACCAGGGCAGCAGGGTACCGGTACCTTTTCACTTGTTCCCGGCCGGCTGACCGGCAGACCGGTAGCAGGGTTATCATACAGGGTGAGGGAAGCCAGTTATCACTGTATCATGTTTGTATGGGTAGATAATTTTAACCAGACAACTTACACATTAAGACGTTGACCCATATCTTGAATAAGATTTGAAGCTTGCTGTCGCCATGCTTTCTCAGTTCCAGCAGATACTCCATCTAATCGAGAAGGACATTTATCGAGATCTTCCTCAGTTATATACCAACGATTTTCATCATCCATAACTACATGCAAAGGTCAGCCCTATCAGCAACAACATGCCTGTCAGCCTGTCTGTGCTGTGAGCAGTGAGGTGTAAGGCCCTGTTCCACCTGCACTGCACTCTACAGCTACAGCTCTACTACAGTCAGACAGTAGGCTAGGGGTAGGCAGTCGGTGAGAAGTCAAAAATTGGACTTGAGTCCAAAATTGGACTTCGACTCCAGTTCAAGTCCAAAATTGGACTTCTACGAGTCCAATATTGGACTTCAAATCAGCCAATTGTTCCAGGGCCTTGGGTAATTGGATCGGGCGGGATTTTTTTTTTTAATCGAAAATATATCAAAAAATAAGAGTTTTGAACAGGGGGACCTGAAATTCACCAGGGGGAACTCTTTTTATAAGGCTTTGGATTTTTACAAAAGTCCAATATTGGACTTTAAGTCCAATTTTGGACGCGACATTGAGAATCAAACTACTTAAATGTACATGACGCATAACAGATGATAGACAGCCAGACAGCTATTAAGTTAGGCCTATGGAAAGTTACCTTTGCAGCTCTGTATGTATCTTCAGTGTACTGTACTTAGAATATAATGGTACATTCTAGCATTCTAGGTACTTTGTACTTTACTTTTAGCATATTGTTTAGTTTACATTCATGTTATGTCTAACCTTACAGCCTTATGTACCCAGGACTTTAAAGTCTTTAGGACTAGATTAGATTATGCTCCAAGAAATATTTAATTACAAATTATATTTGGTGGAAACTGGTAGCAATGCCAGGTTTGCCAACTGCAGCTGCTGCTAAGGCTAACTACAGTACACAGTACAATCTACGATTTCCTCTAAGCCTATGGGAGCCCTATCAGAAAGAAATACTACAAGTTGATGCTACCACCATCTCTTCTAATTTTTCCATACAACAGGAAGGGTATTTTAAAACGGCTGGATAATGAAAGGGGGTTAACTGATTAGGCCTAACGTGTTGGGGTTTCCACATAATAAGTACAGAAGTAACACACGTCATAAACCAATTGAGGGAAAGGAACAGGTTACAGATACAGAGGCAGGCTTTTCTAACTAATACAATAAACGGCCCCTTTGACTTTACCAATTGAAGGAGCCCTATCACCACATACTACCGGTACTAACTACAATCCAGCAATCGGCATGCTGCATTGCAGCTGCATTATATATATAGGCCCTATTAACGCCTCCACAACTCCCTTACACTCTTACAGCCTTATCACCCATGATATTTGCTAGATCATCCGCATCTTCAAGGCCAGTGTCCTTTGAGACAGTAAGAAAGATGCGTCTCAAGAAAGTCATGGGCTGTCCACCATGCTTATTTACTCCATGAGGTGCACAGGCTGGTCCTCAGGGCGAAAGCAATGTCCTGCAAAGCGGAGGCGGCTTCTAGTGTCAAGCTTGGGGGAACTAATGAGACACCTCCAACTCCAATGTTATATAGTGTCTGGTTGGAGATGTGTGCATTGTACTTGACACAGCCTGTCAGTCAAACAGTCAAACAGTGAACCTAATCAAAACAATTAGTCAATAAACATTAACTCAATAACATAGGCCTAATAGGTTACAGTTTACAGTAGTCTTATTTTTGCCATACGAAAATACCACAGGTATGGGTATGAATGAACTATACATAGGCCTAATAGGTTACAGTTTACAGTAGTCTTATTTTTGCCATACGAAAATACCACAGGTATGGGTATGAATGAACTATACAGCTAAAACTCGCTACCGCGGTATACACCACTAAGGTAGGCCTAGCTGCCTAGTAAGGCTACTGCAAAGCCATACCACTACCGCAAAAAGTAACTACTGATGTCTGACTGTACGTGTGCGATCTGCGATCCCTGCTTATAATACTTATAATAGGCCTAATTAATTTGATCATTAAAATGATGTTGCATTGTAATTATGTAATATATATGTACTGATACGGGATGCAGTTTTGATTGAAATACCGATATACAGTATGGCAGCACGGGTACACTTGGAGTTGTACTAAAGTCCAATATTGGACTTTGGAGTCCAAAATTGGACTTGAAGTCTAAAATTGGACTTGAAGTCCAATTTTTGACTTCTCACCGACTGGTAGGCCTACCCCTCCCCTACAGTCACAGTCAGCAGGAACACTGGTCACAATTTGTCCAATTTACAGCCAGAATGTGTCCGCGGAAAATGCTCTCAGACTGTCAGAGTGAAATTTCTCCATAGAAAACAATGCACTGCAATGCTAAATTTCATTTGAAAACCGGCAGACCGGCAGTGAAATCTTAACATTGGCATTCTAAAAATTAGCCATTAGAACGGCAATAAAATTCTGTGTAAATTAATTTGAGAATTAGAATATCATCGTTGGGATAACTATCATTAATACGGTAATATTAAAAGTAAAATCATGTCACCTTATGTACCCAGCTTCTGGGCTTCTGCTTTGAGGACTAGTGAAGTTACAGCCAAAATATGTCCGAAAATATAATCACAGCCTGTGAAGGACAAATAGTGGCTGCACGGACTGACGGACACTTTCTGGCTGTAAATATGTGGATAATTTTTGGCTGAGCCCTGATGCCTGAGCTTCAGCCAGAAAGTGACCAGTGTTCCTAACTGGCAGACTGGCCTACTACAGTACTACACTAGCCAGCTAGCTGACTAGGCCTACCGGTCTGCCGGTTGCCACTTTTCTTCAACCAGTCCAGCAGTCAGTACACAGTAGCCAGGTAGGCTACTGTGTACTGAGGTAGCAGTCCTGCCCTGCTGTCCTGGATTCACCTGTCTGCCTGTTCAGACTACACACACAGGACAGCAGGTGGCAGGCTGGCAGGACGTCAGACAATGTCAGATACAGCAACAACACTACCGGTACATCAACACAGCCAGACAGCAGGTACAGTCTGCAGTCAGGCGTTACCGTTATTCCAGAATGCAGTACAGCAGTACTGTCCTACACTCTGCACTCAGACACTGCTGCACTATTCCAGTATTCAGGCTGTCAGGTACCGGTAGGCAGGTAGGCCTATTGCAGTATTGACAACCTGCAGACCTGACATGCTGATAACCTGACGCTGACAGCCTGAGGTTGCAAGAAGAAACCTTTACTTACTAACCGGGGTCCCAGTCGAAATTGATCCATGCCCCCTGTAAAAAAATCCCCCTCTCCAGTACTCCAAGCCAAGGCATGATTGTGTGTTGAGCAGTTGAGTTGAGAGAGTAGCCTACATGATTGTGTGTAATGCAGTAGTGTCCTAGGACATATTCGCCTAGTCCTGTCTGCCTGTAGTCCTTATTGCCCCAGGCAGGCCCGTGCTAAATCTCCTTAGGCTGTTAGGCGAATCTACACCACTCCACGCCAAATGTCCCACCCCCTAAGCAAACTCATTTTATTAAATTCCAGAAGTTATTTCTAGAAATTGACCTAATTTAATTCCCTATAAATCATTGTCATACATTTTCAAGATCCCAAGTATGTTGATTTAAATAAAAATATAAAAAATTATTTCACGTAAAAAAATGTGCAAAATAAACTTGGGCTGGAATGATGAATGAACTTGCGTTCAACAAAAACAAGAAACTTCAATTTATTTATTCCAATAATCCTTCAAAGTACTATATAGATGAGACAGGGGGAAACTGGACACAAATCCCGCCTTGGCGAATTAATAACCCGCCTCAATGTTAAATTATAAATTTAGGGAAAGGAGCAGGTTTACAGTGGCGATGGCCGGATGGCACGTTATAAACACAATAAACTAAGCACAATAGAACAGGTTACAGTTTTATTTTGAGAATACTCAGCTGTTAAATGCGTCGAATTTCCTCTGGAGAGGGATGCATTGTTATTGCGTCCAGCCCTCCCCCCCCCCCCCCCACCCCCCCCCCGATCGGATATAGATATACAGTACCCTCCACCAAATGGTAAACTTGTACTACTGTTGTAGGCCTACTGTACTATCAATTTAAAATAAATAGAAGCCTGGACTTGAAGGTTGCCACCACCGGGGAGTGAGGGAGAGGGAGTGAGAGGGAGGGGGGATGGAGGGGGAGGAATATCCAACTGGCAGTTGTGCTAACATTTGACTATCAAAAATGGCAGTTGTGGTGAAAAAAAAATAGTGGTAACAAGTTGAGCTGACATTTGATCAGGGACATGTGTCCGACGTTTTGATAGGGTCCCCATGTACTCTATGTAATGTTAGCACAAGTGCCCACTTTGCAATCCCTGAAATGTGAGGAAAAAAATCGTGTATCCCATTAGCGTCCTCTTCTTGAACATTCAACAATGATTGACTGGAGTTCTGCTAACATGTAAAAGTTGTGCTAACATCAAACAAATGACACCATCAATATTGATTAAAATTATCTCATGGAATTTATATAATACCAGTTGTAGGAACATTTCTCCTCTGCAGTTAGTCAGCGAATTCTTGCTGTCTATAAAATATTCTAGAACGTTTAATTATTTACATGGAGTGAACGGCGATGCCATTGTTAGAGAATGCAATATATCGAGCTTGAAGGCGAATATATGTTTGCTGGCCAGACAGTAGTGAGCTAATGCAATGGATGGGGAAGCCAGCCTGCGGCGATATTGATTTGTGATGTAAATAGGAGGGCCCTTTGCCCCACAAATTCGGGTTCATAATAATTCGGGGTAATGTAAATTTATCTGTGAATATGAAGCACTACTGGAGGCAATATTAAGGGTACTCTTTCACTTGTAGTCGAGTCAATCTAGCAAAAAACCCGAAAGTATTTCGCAATCAATCCGAACCACACATTTTGGATTCTATATTACCTTATTAATGACCAAAAAAAAGTCTACAAAATTTTATTTTGCGGATCATATGTTTATTCATGGAAATTCTGCGTAAATTTGCATAACACAAGCCAAACAAAAGGAACAGTAGGGAAAAGTAAGTAGCAAATTGGTGATGTTCCAGAATAATTTAATTAATTTCACAATAAGCTGTGATTCAATGTGAAATTAGTAATATTTATACTGGCGTGTTACACATTAATTGCTATATCTCGGAAACTAGAAGTCGCATCAAATTTTTAAATATATCAAAAACTTCACGATATATTAAGGTAACTGTTGTAAAAAAAATTATACACTGCAAGGAAATTTCATAACTTCCATTAATGTTAGTGAAGATTTTTCACGTACTTAAATTGTGATTGCTCTATTGATTTTAGGTGTAATTTATTTATAATATAATACTAATAATAATATTGTTTCTTTATATAGCGCTTTTCTACGCTCTGCATACTCAAAGCGCTTTTATTATCATTACCCCAGCAAAGCCAGGTTCCCATTATACCGCTGGGTTGACGTAGGCACTAATGTCTAAAGTGTCTTGCCTAGGGACACAACAGTGCGAAATTTCTACAGCCTTTAGTCGGATACGAACCTGCGCCACCAAACACTATTGTGTAAGCAGTTCAGGCGCCGTATCCACTCGGACACTGCGACATCTTTTATATATTTATTTGTTTTAGTTTAGAAACTCATTAATAGTTATCATATATTGTAACAAATAAATTTTTTGGGGATAAGGTTTTTTGAGGTCGATAAATCCGATGGGCGAGGTTACATCCACCCGTTTAGTAGAGAAGTTGTGTAAATAAGGTCCTTATATTGTACCAGCAAAATTGGTATTAAAAATGGTTAAATTATTAGACAAATTTCCGTTGCTATGGAAACTAAATTGGTAACGATCTAGAAGTGCATACATCTGTCAAGCGATAGTCATTAGAGTAAAGTTTGTCTGTACCAAATTTGGAGAAAATCACACCAATAGACTCTATGTTGCTATGTTGCTCTAGCTAAGTTGCTATGTAAATACCATGTTGCTAAGGAAAGAAACAGGAAATTGAAGGTGATCCGCATAATATATTTTTATAGACTTTTTTGGGGGGTATTAACAAGGTAATGTAGAATAAAAAAAAATTGGTTTGGATGAATTGCGAATTTGTTATGGGTTGTCCACGCTTTTTCGGCTAGACTTGACTCGCATATTGCTTCCTTCTCTTGTTTTATTTACGTACAAGGCAAGGGGGACTCCACACTAACTCCCACGGATGAACACAGAGGATGATCTCATATACATATTATATATTGTGCTGTGCAATGGTCGTATTTCGATTGTGAATCATTTTTTGCATTACAAACAAGATTTATTTATCCTTAATTAGATCAAATTGATTTTATGACCATGTAGGTTGTTTGGGATGCTGATCACGAATATGACACTGAAATATTACGTACATTATTGATTAGGGAATTTTTGGATATGTGCGTGTCAACATGGAATGCTATATAGAGATATAGCATTCGCACAGTATTCTCTATATAGCATTCCATTGTTTCAATGTACGGCATGGAAATTTGATAATACAAAAATGATTACCAAATCAACGTGATTTTTAGACATTATGGGTTTTCTGGGACGCTGATCACGAATATGACACTCAAAAATATCGGATTATCGAACTAAATTCGATTTTTGGCGTTTGAAATTTTACGCTATTTGTATTTATTTATATATACATTAAATATATATATATATATATCTAAATAATGCAGCCAAATCTCATCGTCATATATGTCTTTATTCAATTTCCATTTTCTCGAATTTAGCTGAATATTTTTTTCTAATTTTTCTAATAGACGTAGAGAAAGGAATTTTCTACGAGGCCAAAACATATTTGGATCATAAACATTAAATCATTCAAAGAAAATTGGAATATATATATCGCCATATATATATATATATATCCCTTATATATATAATATACTAGATGTATAACTTTTTTTGTGGTTCTTTGGCTACAAATATACAATATATGTATAATGGCATCCTATGCTGCTCGCATTCTATATTGTGTTTAGAAAAACCACTTTCAGTTAAAATTACATTTCCGTGATAATTGGGTTAATGTACTGTACCTAAAAGCGAAATACATTACCGTATAATACTGCAGGTATCGATGCCATACAGTATTACTTGTTATATGAAGTACTGTATATAGGTAGGGTGAGTGAGGGAGACTTGAACCCCAAAAGTTATAATCGCTCTAAAGAACAGATAAATAAATTTTTCAATGCCGTTTTAACTTTTTCACATTACATTTATGATTGCTATCATTATGTCAGAGTTTGAGAACTTCAAGGACCCAGAAGTAGTAGATATCCGGCAACTACAGTCACTGACACCGAATTCGCGGATGACATCGCCCTGCTCTCTAATACGCTAGCAGATGCACAGCTTCTACTGAATAAAGTGGAG
>JAUCBJ010004572.1:0-22296 GCA_032718475.1 Nemertoderma westbladi
TGACGGATAATTTAATTAAATGAGTTAAGTGGGGGGCTATCGTATGAGCTGCTAATTTCACCAGGTAGACCGGAAATTCATCATATGTTGAAACGTGGTTGTCTATATCAAGTAAAAAATAGAGAATTTCGGTCTCACATGGTTCTATTAAACAAAACGATTTGTAATTACAATTTTTTATGAAGCGTGTTGGATTTCTATTAGTTTTCGGAATTTGCTCAGCTAATTGGGGTCCAATGGTAGAGAAATGTTTGTTTAGTATATTTGCAATGGATCTACTGTCAGTGGTTACGTTTCCAGGTGAGCCGGTATTAATTTTAACAGGGGCAGATAGTTTTTTTGATCTATGTAAAGCTAAATTTATTGTTTGCCATGTTTTTTTACTGTTGTTTTTATGTTTATCGAATTCCAGCTCATAATAATTTTTTTCCGCAATACGAAGGGTTTTTGTTAATTGATTCCTATATGATTTGTACTCTGATAGTTTTGAGTCCGTAGGTTTTGACATTAGAGATGCATATAGTTTATTTTTTTTTATTACACATTTCACTAGACTATGCGTCATCCATGGTTTTTTTGGAATATATTTTTGTTTTGTTTCCTTTTTTGGCAAATGTTTTGAGCACAATGAGTCAAAATCTTTATAAAAATTAGTAAATTTTTCTTTGTTTGGTATTGAGTCCATTTTATACGACCAATTGCTGGGATTTTGTAAATCAGAGATAAACCTTTCTTTGTTTAATTTACTGTAATCATAAGTTAGTCGTTTTGTTTCAGTTGATGTCAAATAGCAATCGAAGTCATTAAATACAATAAAAGTTGCCAAGTGATCCGTGGTTCCCATTTCTGATAGAAATACTCCGGCTGAAACGAATTTGTCAGTAATGTTAGTACAAATGTGGTCGATCAAAGTTTTAGAGTACAGAGTAATTCTAGTCGGCTGTTTTATAACCTGTTGGAAGCCGTAAGTGTTTAGTGTATTGTAGTAGTTGTTTGTGGTGCTGTTCAGTTTCATAGTATTAATGTTTGTATCACCTGTAATTACAGTGTTTAGTTTAAGGTCCGTAATTTCATTAAGGAGTCTGTTGAGTTCATCGTTAAATTTAGATTCCGTGCAAGTATCCGGTCTGTATATAGTTCCTACTAGTAATGGTTTTCGGTTTGTAGTGTTAGCTCCGCCTGGTTTCAGTAGAACCCAAGATGATTCACAACCATCCAGTTTAAAGTCCTGTACTGTATATTGTAGACCCTGTTTGACATATATAGCGGTTCCTCCCCTGTCTAGTCTACCGTATTTTCTGTTGTTTACTAGTGGACCGATGTAGCCGTCTAGTTTGACCATGGTGAGGTCTGTTTCGTCGGTGAGAAAAGTTTCAGTGAATGTTAATATGTCAAACTGATTGTTCATTAGGTCCAAGTGATTTGTAGTGTCTTGTAAGTTTTTTCGAAGACTTCTGCAGTTTAAATGAAATACAGATAAAGACTTTTTACCATTTTCCGGCTGTTCGAGAAGAGTATTGTACGAATCATGATCAAAGTAGTCGGAGCTATTAATAGTGGAAATTACGTTTCTGTCCGGGTCTATTGAGTTAAAATGGTTGTTTGTTGATGAAAAATCAGTCCTGTCAGTGCTATCGTCACCGGTAGAAAAAATATCAGTATCAGTAGAGGGGGTGTTTGTAAAAGGGAACAGTTCTAAGTAGCAGTAGATACAGTAGGCTGAGATAGTAGACACGGACGAATCTAAAACGGGCAAGTCAAGGCAGGTCCCACACTGGTAATGGTATAAATTATTACATAACAAGCACTTAAGTGTGTAATCATTACAGCAAACTACCGAGTAACAGAACGCACAGGAAAGGGGAGTGGACGAGTTGCCTCGGGGAGGGGTAGATCTGGGCATAAAATATGCAGGTATGCAGCTTGGGATAGGCGGGGGAATAGGCCATAATAATTATTAAGATAGCACATTGATAACAATTAGCGGGAAATTTGAAAATAAACTTACCCTCAACAATTCCATTGCACGGGATTGTAAAGGTTACTATACTTATTTTGCAACATAATGATATGCTAAATATACAATATTATTATGATATAATATTGATTGCTACTTAATGCTAATATACTGATATACTGAAGGTACCGGTATATAGTTTCCAATAATATGAAAATAGTCCGGATAGGCTATTTATCTAACAAAACACTAACCTAACTGGGCACTGGACATCTTCTATTAAAATAAAATATAATAGAAATATGAAGGATCGCCGTAAAGGGCGACCACATATCGTCACGATATATAATTTGCAGTCTGCAGTCTTGGTAGCGGTTCACACAGTCTTACGATTACATTAGGTTGAATCTTACTCCATACGTTACTAACGAAGTTTAAATAATTGGCTCACAAATTACAAAGTACCGGGTAGGCCTAATTAATACCAAATAAACGAAAATAAATGTAAAATAGTCTATCTTCTGAACTTGCTCAATGCTTACTAACGGACAAAGTACAGCTGTATTACAGTATTTGGCCAAGGATACGGTAGGCCGGTAGGTTCTTGTTTTCTATCAACTTACAACTTACAGACTTCGGTACTCCAACTTAATTATGGACAGTTCTGTAGTGTAGTTAGTCGCTTGAGTCATGTTCTTCTAGGGGAGGAAACGAGTAGATACCGGAGTGTCCGGAGTCGAGCTGATCGAAGAGACATCAACATCGACAGTGGAGGTCTGCTTCTCCTTCGCAGTCTTCTTTCTCTTTGCAATGACTTTCTCGAGGTCCAGTAGGTTGGATTCGGATACGATGCGGATCGCGTCGGAGGCTTCGGTAATTTTAACGAATATTGCACCTCGGAACGTGTAGTAGACATAGATTTTGCGATTCATCTTTAGCTGGGAAACGCGTTTGAGGAGAATGGAGCGACGTTTGGATAGGTGCTCGTAAATAGCCAGAGGATATTTCAGCTGCTTCCGTGCCCGGAGGATGGAAAGCTGACCGCTGTGCCCATAAAAACGTATAATAATGGGACGCGGGCGAATGGAGTCGCGTTCGGTTTGGACGCTGCCGGGATCATCAGATTGGTGCGCGTGCTCAGCCGGCACCGGTAATCGCGGTTTCGGACGATGTTTGCCCAGTCGATGGAATACATCAACCATACTGAGCGACGATCCTAAATTCTTCAGAACCTCGTCAAATTTCTCCCTTTCTTCAGTGGAATTATCAGATTCCGGCAACCCGAATAACAGAGCGTTGTGGCGATTCATGTACTGTTCCAAGTCATCATTCTCTTGGATAAGATTTATGTTCAGTTGGTTTACTGCGTTTAATTTGCTCTCCAATCGCTCAACGTATTCATTTGTACTCTGGATTTCGAACAACGCGGATTTGATTTCCTCCCGTAGGTCAGCCTGGGAGGCTTTTAGGTCGGCCAGGTTGTCTAGGATTTGTTGCACCATGCTACCCCATGTCTGAGTAGGCGGCATGTTGCTGTGTTGCGTTCTGCCGTCAGCCGTTAGGCAGTGCAGCAGAGGTAAATACAGTTTGTAGGCTGGGCAGAGTGTTGATCAGATACTTCAGTTCAGTTTCAGTACTTCAGTTCCTGGCCTAATCCCTGTGCCCTGTCTGCTGCTACCGGTAGTACCTATTCACACATTTTTCTGGCTAGCCAACCTCTAGCTACCTTATTAGTAGAGAGATACAAATTCCAGGGAAACCTGAAATGTTGTTGTTTTTATTTATTATTTTTTTGGGAGGGGGGGGGGGGGGGGGGGGGGTTGTTGGTGTGTTATGGGATTATCCCTATTTGCACTTCACCATCTCAGTAACCAATGTGCCACCTTATTAACCAACAGCCATTATATGGAAGTTATTATCACCCACTAATAAGGGGATTACTACCTAATCAACTCAGGTCGCAATTGCGGCCAATCAGTCATAATCACACATTGTGCAAGCTATAACATTGTCATACAGTAACTGTGTTATATTGTTTGTCCATTGTGCATAGAGATATACAGGAGTTAATCACTATATGCGAACCCCTAACTAATATATTTGCACTTTTCTTCTTAAGGGAATGTTGGAAATTAGTTTAATAAACCTACAGTACAAACAATTTATTTAGTATTTACTTTATAGGACGAAAGACTTACTTTATATGATTTTAACCACCCCAGTTACTTTTGATACCCATGTCTAGTCGGTGTCTGTCATGTCTGGTGAGGGGCTACAGCTTCCGTTACGTTCCGAGTCCTTTTCAGGCTCGTAATAGCTCCGTCGACTGCATTCCACTCTGTCCGTCAGTGTCGGGTGAGGATAGACAGCTTCCGTTATGTTCCGAGACATTTTCAGGCTCGTAATTGCTCCATCAGCCACCTGTCGCTCCATCTGTTAATATCCTTAGTGTCTGGTGAGAGGGTGCAGTTTTCCATTATGTTCCGAGTCCTTTTCAGGCTCGTAATAGCTCCATAGACTGCAAACCACTCCATCCGTCGATGTCTGTTGGTCAAGGGAGGAAATACGGTTTTCCATCACGTTCCATGTCCTTTTCAGGCTCGTAATAGCTCCGTAGACCATAATCCTTTCTGTAAGTCGCAGAACCTCGGTGCAAGCAAAGGAGAGCGATTTCCATTGCGTTCCGAGTCCTTTTCAGGCTCGTAATAACTCCGTAGATCACAAACCCCGCTCCATCAGTGTCAGTCCTTTGTGGAGCACTTTGCCAATTGGTTCCGAGTCCTTTTCAGGCTCGTACTACGCACAGCGAACTAGCGCACCGCGTAGGCGGTCCAAAGTCCGGGTTCCTCCCCCCTGTGTGGCCTCCTGGTCTGTTTTTTGTTTCCGAGTCCTTTCAGACTCGTACTACGCACAGTAAAAGAACCCACTGGGGAAATCCGAGAAGTTCAAACCAAATTCCCGCTGCATGGCCTCCTGGTCTGTTTGTTTCCAAGTCCTTTTCAGGCTCGTACTACGCACAGTAAAAGAACCCACTGGGCAGGCGCACGGCCTAGGCTAGACTGCCAAAATCTCTACCTGAAGCCAAGTACTTGATTCCTTGAACTTTAGGGCCACCCTTCAACTTTGGAAAGCCAACAGTTTAGTAGTCAGCCTTCCCTAAAAACAGCCCATTATCGAATAATTTTGGGTTTGCAAGAAATGTTAGTGGTGGCATCCTTAATCAAGGCATTAAAAACAAGGATTGAGTTGCCACCAGTGGCAGTGGAACCTTTCAAATATGACGGCAGTCCTTATTACTGCCATCAAATTTGATGAATATATTTGAAGAATATTTACAATTCCTAAGGATGTACAGCAATAAGATCTCATCGAAAAGACTACTAGGATCGGCATGCTGCATTGCAGCTGCATTTTTAAGAATGCTGTGCCGGCTTGTCAACAAAATTGCACCGCAACAACTCCCTATCACCCATGACATTTGCTAGATCATCCGCATCTTTAAGGCCAGTGTCCTTTAAGATGCGTCTCAAGAAAGTCATGGGCTGTCCACCATGCTTATTCACTCCATGAGGCTGCCAAAGTACAAGATTATGCACTGGCTGGTCCTCACGGCGAAAGCAATGTCCTGCAAAGCGGAGGCGATTTTGTTCTAGTGTCAAGCTTGGGGGAACCAATGAGACACCTCCAATGTTATATAGTGCCTGGTTGGAGATGTGTGCATTGTACTTGACACAATGAACCCGGCGTAGCATTCTTGTGAATGTGCCATCCAGAGATTTGGTGTCCTCAGCAGTTAGAGCCCAGCATGGACTCCCGTAGAGGAGTACTGGAACTACTGCTGCTCTAAATAATCGGACCTTAAGTTTCCGATTAATTCTCGGTGACTTCCAAACCCTGGAAAGCCTATTCAAGGCTGCCCATGCCTTTCCCTTACGTATTCGAAGGTCCTCACCTGACTTCCGGATCCATGATCCCAGGTAACGGAAGTCGTCCACATGCTCTGTCTGAGGACGGCAGTCTGAGGTAAAGAGAGGAGAGCACAATAGAGAGAGGCGAGAGCATCACCAGTCGCACAAGGATGCCTCAAAGCCTACAGTCAATATAATTTGGTATGACAGAGGATGGGGTCTAATAGACCAAGGCCCTATAACAGTGCCAAGCAGGGGTCTTCTAGACCAAGGCCCTATAATAGTGCCCAAACTGCCAGATTCACCACCAGGTAGACCACAATACTGTGAGTAATGGAAAGAAATTCCATCTGACGAAAGGAGACTTTATACATGGACATACAGGCTATATAATGAATGTGTCAAACATGGACACATAGTAAGGACGTGTCCATACTGAGCAGTAGTAAAACTGACAAGGGGGTGACGATAGCCTCAACTATTGGCGCAAAGAAGGCCATTACGAAAGTTATATTGAACGTGGTGCCAGTGAAGGTGTCTGCCACAAACGGGAGATCGTTAACTACCCTAATATTAATTGATACCGGGACAGCATTCACTGTCACGGACAGGTCAATGACCCACAAACTTGGACTGGAGACAAAACATAGTCCCTTTAGATCATAACATGATTACGAGGGAAGGGATGATGACTGGTTGAACTTCCATAAACGACTAAAGAGTATCAGACATGGACAGACCACAGTAATCTCAGGATGACACGTATTAAATATGTAGGCAACATTAAAAGAGTAGCACTACCCAGTATGAACTACCAGTAAATAGCAATACCCATTTAAAATAGCAATCTGGTTGCTAGGCAGCCGTCAAATACAGCTGGTGGTGGTTGTACAATTGTTTTTTAAATTTCCCGCGTTTCTCTAATTACTGTTTTTAATTGTTTGTTATAGTGCCTATAATTGTGTTTGTATTTCTGAAGGTTTTTATGATTTTGTGAATAAAAGTATTAACATGTATTTAGTAGTATTAAAAAAATAAATACCCTGTAAGCACTACCAGTAAATAAGCACTACCCAGTAAGAACTACCAGTAAGTTAGCACTACCAGTAAGTAAGCAATGCCCAGTAAACACTACCAGTGAGTAAGCACTACCCAGTAAACACTACCATCAAGTAAGCACTACCAGTAAGTAGGCACTACCAGTAAGTAGGCACTACCAGTAAGTAAAAACTACCAGTAATTAGCACCACCACCAGTAAGATAATGTATGTGCGCAGTAAAATAAAGTAATAAACAAATTGGTAATTAGGGCAAAATCACAAAGAGTGGCAATATCACTGAACGAGACCACAACGACCATAGTCATTGCATGCGTGATGACGCATGCGAGACTAGGGAGAACAGAATGGGAGGTATTAATGGGGAGTAAAGTGTGACACCGGGGAAGTATGTGGATGTGTGTGGGGATGAGAATTAAGATGAGCCCAAGGGACATAAGGAGTCACTGGAAATGGATGCTTGATGCTATCTTCTAACCGGGAAGATAGCATGGGGGTGGAGTGTTAGCGGATTCAATCTGCTATGCGCTCCAATCAGAAAATGGGAAAGGGAGCCAATTTACCAATATTGGCTGGAAGTGCCGGAAGTGACATATAAACCAGTAGAAAGGAGAGATGGCGTGGTAAGAGCAAGACAAGCTAGTAGGTGGACCAATCAGTCCACCTATAGTAAGCCGGGATCAAACATAGCCCAAGGGTATAGCCACATGGTGTGATCTGTTTTTTATAAGTACGAAACACTCTGCATTAGGCAGTCAGTTGGCATTTAACATCTAAGGAGTGTTATTCGTTCTGTATCGCCATGCTACGCTGTGCATACTATCTAACTACCGTAGGTTACCGGTAATAGGGCAATCTAACATTATCAGAGATCAAGATCAGTTATAAACCAATAAACTCTACTTTATTTAGCGGCCCTACAGCTGAACTCCGTCCATCAACTCGGGTAGCTCCAGGCAAACCACATTAACCAGTACAACGGTCGGGATTCTGGGGCCAACACATTATTAAAATTATTAATCATATTATGCAATACATTTTGGAATTCATGTTATATTTAATATTTTATAGGCTGTAACTTGACTCCATTTGCAATGGAAGGAGTATTTGATTGCGGCGATGGACATTGTATAAGGAATTATTGGGTGTGCAATGGAATACCAGATTGCCCAAATCACGCTGACGAATTGAACTGCAATTAAAGCTACTGATCTCATACATCCAATCTTTGTAAAAAACAATTTCGACTATAATTAATTTCACTAATTATAATTCAATACTCTTCGTTTATGAGTATGTCTTGGGCAAGACATGTAGTGATTGTAGTGTCATGCAGCTAACCATGACTGAAATATGGGGTGTGGTTCGTTCACAGATTTCAAGAAATTTGTCTGTACTCCTATGTTCGGGGTAACCAGCCATGACTTGCAACTTTATTAATATTATTTGTCTGGAAAATAAAGTGGTATCAGACATTGTTAACAAGACATAAATATTGCTGGTATTGTCATGGCAACTAGAAACTGAAAAATAGTGTATTATTGTTCCTTGTACTTAATATATTGGTGGTAGACTCTGAGCCCATGATGCTACGACCATTGCATATGCTTTACGCCCGTTTAAATCACGCTGCTTAGGACATCGTCAGTATTGCTAACTTTGAGGGTCGTTTTCACTTGGTTGCTGTGGTATTTTCAAAAAACTAATTATTCCATTAATTCTTAATATCCAAAATACTAATTTTCCATAAATGTTAACTCGTCGTTATATCTACCAGAAAAGATGTTACTATGGCAAGTCGTTGCTATGTTTAACACCAGCGCAAAAGTTTGGTGAAGTCAATGGAGCCTGTACGGGGTCATAGGTTGGAGCCTGTACGGGGTCATAAGTTGGAGCCTGTACGGGGTTATAGGTTGGAGCCTGTACGGGGTTATAGGTTGGAGCCTGTACAGGGTTATAGGTTGGAGCCTGTACGGGGTTATAGGTTGGAGCCTGTACGGGGTTATAGGTTGGAGCCTGTACAGGGTTATAGGTTGGAGCCTGTACTGGGTTATAGGTTGGAGCCTGTACGGGGTCATAGGTTGGAGCCTGTACGGGGTCATAGGTTGGAGCCTGTACGGGGTTATAGGTTGGAGCCTGTACGGAGTCATAGGTTGGAGCCTGTATGGGGTCATAGGTTGGAGCCTGTACAGGGTCATAGGTTGGAGCCTGTATGGGGTTATAGGTTGGAGCCTGTACAGGGTTATAGGTTGGAGCCTGTACGGGGTTATAGGTTTGAGCCTGTATGGGGTCATAGGTTGGAGCCTGTACAGGGTTATAGGTTGGAGCCTGTATGGGGTCATAGGTTGGAGCCTGTATGGGGTCATAGGTTGGAGCCTGTACAGGGTCATAGGTTGGAGCCTGTACAGGGTTATAGGTTGGAGCCTGTACTGGGTCATAGGTTGGAGCCTGTACATGGTCATAGGTTGGAGCCTGTATGGGGTTATAGGTTGGAGCCTGTACAGGGTTATAGGTTGGAGCCTGTACGGGGTTATAGGTTGGAACCTGTACGGGGTCATAGGTTGGAGCCTGTACGGGGTTATAGGTTGGAGCCTGTACAGGGTTATAGGTTGGAGCCTGTACGGGGTCATAAGTTGGAGCCTGTACGGGGTCATAGGTTGGAGCCTGTACAGGGTCATAGGTTGGAGCCTGTATGGGGTTATATGTTGGAGCCTGTACAGGGTTATAGGTTGGAGCCTGTACAGGGTTATAGGTTGGAGCCTGTACAGGGTTATAGGTTGGAGCCTGTACAGGGTTATAGGTTGGAGCCTGTACAGGGTTATAGGTTGGAGCCTGTACGGGGTTATAGGTTGGAACCTGTACGGGGTTATAGGTTGGAGCCTGATTGGAACTAATTTGTAACTTTTTAGCACTGGGCACAAATTAAAGAAACTGAAATGTAATGGTTTCAGGCATTAATGTGTCATTTGATCAAATTAATATTGAGATATTAAAGACTCAATCAATAAAATAAGCACACTTAAGCAATTTTTGCAAGTACCTCAAAGGCCCCGTTATGGTTGGTGATAAACTACTTCTAGTACTCTGGTTGCATTCTTATTAGTCTCATTCGATCCGCACTCTTTGAATTCGTGGGAGCAGACATCTCTAAAACAATAAGTGAATTATATATATATTTACTGAACAAAAGCATTTTGCTTAAGTTATCCATAATTCAGATGGGCTAGCAGTGATGGATTCTGGTGGCAGACAAGCCATGATATTGTTTACAACAGTACTACTGTACTTAATGAGCTTATAGAAGTTATAATAATAGATACATTTTTCTCGGAGAAGACGGAGGAGACTAATAATAATAATAATAGTAATATTTTTTTTATAAATTGTGGTCTTATCTGTTATCCTTAACAAATGTTGATACCATATCCATTCCGAAAGAACTACTAAGTGACAACATATCGATCAACTATATCCATTCTCCTAAACCCGGTCTGAATGTGGAAGCGGAGGAATTCACGGAGGGAGGACCCGATTTTGGGACAAAATGTTCAAAAATTTGCGATGAATCCAGTGAATCCAGCGACAATGATCAACCGACATCCCGATTTAATATGGACGAATATGGAGAACCCATTGACATGGCAACAAACAATTATGTAAACAAATTGGACAGTCCAAACTCACACCCCCTTTTGAGTATTCACTCCCGGACTGAAGCTGTCCCAGACACCCCCTGATTATTTCAAAATCAATCAGAAATTCAATTCAATATTGAAGTAGGTCTATCCCCACTGATAGCCCGCGCCATGAATCATTATAGCTCATGGGATAAATTATATAGGGCTATAACCATTCTAAAACAATTATTCCACTATAGATATAGTACTATGAACGATACTAATGGATACTAAATGATAGTACAGGTAGTAATGGAAAATGTTGATAAATGTGTGGTTACATAGGATACATAAACGGATAGATAGATGAATGGGTGGTTACATAGGATACATAAACGGATAGATAGATGAATGGGTGGTTACATAGGATACATAAACGGATAGATAGATGAATGGGTGGTTACATAGGATACATAAACGGATAGATAGATGAATGGGTGGTTACATAGGATACATAAACGGATAGATAGATGAATGGGTGGTTACATAGGATACATAAACGGATATATAGATGAATGGGTGGTTACATAGGATACATAAACGGATAGATAGATGAATGGGTGGTTACATAGGATACATAAACGAATAGATAGATGAATGGGTGGTTACATAGGATACATAAACGGATAGATACATAAATGTGTGGTTACATAGGATACATAAACCGGATAGATACATAAGTGGGTGGTTACATAGGATACATAAACGGATAGATACATAAATGTGTGGTTACATAGGATACATAAACGGATAGATACATAAATGTGTGGTTACATAGGATACATAAACGGATAGATACATAAATGTGTGGTTACATAGGATACATAAACAGATAGATACATAAGTGGGTGGTTACATAGGATAAATAAACAGATAGATACATAAGTGGGTGGTTACATAGGATACATAAACAGATAGATACATAAGTGGGTGGTTACATAGGATGCATAAACAGATAGATACATAGGATACATAAACAGATAGATACATAATTGGGTGGTTACATAGGATACATAAACAGATAGATACATAAGTGGGTGGTTACATAGGATACATAAACATATAGATACATAAGTGGGTGGTTACATAGGATACATAAACAGATAGATACATAGGATACATAAACAGATAGATACATAAGTGGGTGGTTACATAGGATACTTAAACAGATAGATACATAAGTGGGTGGTTCGATTAGCGAGTTCAATTAGTTCACAATTCTTAAAATGTCCAAATGAAAAACTATCACGGCTCGGTCAAAGGTATAATATATAAATATGAAAATAAATAAATAGTAATTAATATGTACAAATTAATATGTTAATATAGAGAAGGCACATAATTTATTCCAGGATATCGAGGGCCGCGCGTATAAAAATACAGATTTCTCATGGACGATTCAAGGAAAAGTACATGTCAAGAGAGGCGCAGGATAAATTATATGCCCGACGCAAATCGCTAAGCAGGGTGCACTCGCAAATTATGTGGGCTTCGGTTTGCACCAGACCACACTTACAGATCCTGGAGTCGGCAGGAACACGAGACCACCTCCCAGTCTCTACTGCTAAACGGGTCGACATCAACCGGAATCTCGTAAAGGCCAAACAATCTGGCTCGTGAATGTTTAAGACTCTGGAGGTGTAAATCTCTGGAGAGGAGAGCGAAGGGTTCATTGCGCAGTACACCACACGTCGGGAGGAAGTGCTTTCTCTTGTCCGCGAACAGATGGCGTCGTGGTCTACCTTTCGGACGTCTATGTCCAAGTCCGGCGAATTCAGTATTGATGCGAGGCCTTTTGACATGGTACTGTTACAACCACGTATTAGATCAATTGCGAATATTAGGGGACTATGTAACTCGGGCCTGCCCAACATCGACTTTAAGAATATGCGTTGGCAGTTTAAAATCCAGGCCTTTGGAGAAGGCTGACCGGTCTCGAGCAATAATAGATCGTGGCAGGTTTGGTTTCGGATGCCTATGGCAGACTTCAGCATGCTAAAATACTGTGATGACGTAGGAGCGACGTTACCTCCAATCCACGCCTCGCACCCATACAGTATAGATGACGTCACAGCCACGTCAAATACCAGAAGCTTCACCCAAAGCGGACTAAATGCGTGCTTACCGAAGAAAGAATGGACTTTAACTTCTCTTTAGCGTGTAATACTATTGCTCTATTTATTCCGCCGGACTGACTGATACAGGCTCCAAGATATACGTAGCTTGTGCAATTCTTAACCATGATTGTAGAGACTCCAGAGGAAATAACAAAATCTGACAAGTCATCAATACGACCATTAATGACCATAAACTTGGTTTTCGATTCGTTGATTGCCATGTTAAATTCCTCGCAGAAATCTAACAGAATTCTGAGTTTCTCGATAGCGCTCTCTCGTGATGTGGCTAACAAAGCGGAATTGTCCATCAAAAGAAGGGAATGAAGGGCCTGTAGGAAACCGTCATTTGGGCATTGTTTCAGACGCTTAATAAGAGGGTTATCAGATGGTGCAATATAAACACAAGCAAATTCAATATTAGGGAAATAAATTAAGCTAACCCATAAAATGTCATGTACATCAGTTCTTATGGATTTTACTTTACAGCAATTCCTTTTTAAAACAGCCACTCCGCCCCTATGGCTGTCACGGCTGGGGTTATGTACCACATTAAAACCCGGTACGCTAAAATTATAACGTGCTTTAGTTTCTTGTAAAAATATTAAATCGTAAACAGTAAAAAATCTTAAAAACCGGTGGGTAGAGATATTTCTCGCCAAGTCCGGCCACAGTTCCACGACAACAGTCGGATAAAATCAGTTTGCTTGTGGTTAATTAAAAAATTGGCGCGAACCGGTCAATGATGTCCGTGTCCCGGTAAACCACGCATTCCTTCGGATCGAATTTGATGACGTGACCAACATTCTCCGGCTTCTTCCGTTCAACAGCAGCGACCTTCCTTAGTCTACCGAGCTCCCTATTGATGGCTGGGTGGACATCCGGTTTCAGGTAAATGTTCTTGAAAGGCTCTGGGGCATCCTTCAACATCCGTGCGGCTGAGAGGAATCTACTATAGATGGGTGCTGTGGCTTTCAGTGATATCAGAAGCGGGCGACTCCGCGGCGTGGTCACATCATTGTTGTCCCCGTCTACAATTAGCTCCGGCTCTCTAACCTTTCCGAGACGGCGAACCGTGAAACTGTCGGCATCCACCTGGACGTCGAGAAGATCGAATACAACTGAGCACTTCTTAGCGTCATTTACTTCGCCTTCAAACTCGCCTTCTGGGAGGCCGGTACAAACGATGCTTTTACTGCGAAGCTCTCAGTCAATGGATTCTGCGAACGTCATATGGTTATCAATGGTTGCCCGCAAATCCGTGTTCTCATGCGATAGTTCCGCTACCTGCTCCTCTAACACAGTTACATAGGATACATAAGCGGATAGATACATAAATGTGTGGTTACATTGGATACATAAACAGATAGATACATAAATGTGTGGTTACATTGGATACATAAACGGATAGATACATAAGTGGATGGTTACATATGATACATAAACGGATAGATACATAAGTGGATGGTTACATAGGATACATAAACAGATAGATACATAAGTGGATGGTTACATAGGATACATAAGCAGATAGATACATAAGTGGATGGTTACATAGGATACATAAATGGATAGATACATAAGTGGGTGGTTACATAGGATACATAAATGGATAGATACATAAATGGGTGGTTACATTTGATACATAAACGGATAGATACATAAGTGGATGGTTACATATGATACATAAACGGATAGATACATAAGTGGATGGTTACATGGGATACATAAACAGATAGATACATAAGTGGATGGTTACATAGGATACATAAACAGATAGATACATAAGTGGATGGTTACATAGGATACATAAACGGATAGATACATAAATGGGTGGTTACATAGGATACATAAATGGATAGATACATAAGTGGATGGTTACATAGGATACAGAAATGTATAGATACATAAATGGGTGGTTACATAGGATACATAAGCGGATAGATACATAAATGTGTGGTTACATAGGATACATAAATGGATAGATACATAAGTGGATGGTTACATAGGATACATAAATGGATAGATACATAAATGGGTGGTTACATAGGATACATAAGCGGATAGATACATAAATGTGTGGTTACATTGGATACATAAACAGATAGATACATAAATGTGTGGTTACATAGGATACATAAACGGATAGATACTAAATGGGTGGTTACATTGGATACATAAATGGATAGATACATAAGTGGATGGTTACATATGATACATAAACGGATAGATACATAAGTGGATGGTTACATAGGATACATAAATGGATAGATACATAAATGTGTGGTTACATAGGATACATAAACGGATAGATACATAAATGTGTGGTTACATAGGATACATTAACGGATAGATACATAAAGGAGTGGTTATATAGGAAACATAAATGGGTGGATACATAAATGGATTACAAACATAGGATACAAATCATGACGTAGCTACAAATTTTAATATATCTCCTATTTCATCAGACGAATGACCTTCTATAACGTTATCACCATTATGTATACATTAGAAAGTTCTCTATACAATCCTATCATCCAAGCACTACAGGTCAGGTCAGGTATTCTAGGTTATTGATCAAGAAAACTTGCCACCTCCATGCAGCATAAAGGAGGTGCCACCTGTAGCCGCATAGACCCTCTTACTAGGGCAAATCTGGTCCTGTAACTAGGACCCCCTTCGTTCTGGGATAAGGACAACCTTGGTCCTGGATTAAGGATCCATATACTTGGCTGCAGGGGTATATGGCCCGGCCAGGCAGATGGTGATCTACCAATGGCTGGTCAGGAGTAGAGTGTTCTCATGTCCCCTCTGAGTGCACTTCACTGCGACCTGCACCTGGCAGCAGGCGTACAGGGCATGACCCAGCAGATGAGCTGCACAGCCAATGGTGGGTCATGTGCGCCAGAGTAGATATGGGTGATGGGCCTCATATCTGACTCCACTGCGACACCCGCCCTGTGGAATGGTAAACCAGGGTGTGGTATTTGCCCAGAGAGCTGACTCGGCAAAAAAGCACCCCCCAACCCCCACTATGGATTACATTAGTAATGCGGAGGTCCAGCCACTAGAGGCCAGTGGAATGACTGGACACAATCGGCCTCACAGGCGTCAGTTATCTCCTGACTGGCTGCCTGTCTCACGGCAAACAATTCTTTGAATCCCTTTCCTGATGACCTTTCTGGCCCAAACCCTGGGTCACCAGGGAAGCCAGATTGTGAGGGGGAGAGGGCTGGAGTTGGAGGCTACTCTCATGTTCCACCCCGACCAACAAAGCCATTGGTGAATCTGAGGCAAGTCACTAGACTAGCCTCAGTAAACACCCTAACACTCGGGTCCCCAATGCGACAAGGGGAGCTGACTGCCTTGGCAGATAAGCTTTCTCTTAGTGCAGTGGGTGTTCAAGAGCACCGAATGTAGACTGGGCAGACTGATGAGGTTCTGATTAAGGACATGGGGTCGGTTGGCGACTCGCCCTCGCTTCAGCAGATGATAGTGGCAATGGTGGAATTGGTCTATTGATGAATCCAACTGCACATGCAGCATTGGACAAAATAGACCAAATCTCTAACCGCATCATCCGTTGCCACTTCTCATGTTCTGGAAGACTGGCTAAGAAGTTTCCTAAGGTGGTTCTGATTGTGTGCTACTCTCCAACTAGTATTGCCCCTGTATGTAGAGGAGGTGGAAAATTTCTACCACAATCTACAAGCAGCTACTGATGGAGTGGATCAGCATGCATTCTTAACATTCCTGGGAGACTTTAATGCAAGTCTGCATCAATCACCTACATCGCCCTGGGTCTATAGCAATAGTGTCAACCGAAATTCCGTCCATCTTCAGGATTTTATATCTGGAAATGGATTGTTTTCGGCTGGAACCCAGTTCAAGAAGCGAACTGGAAAGCTATGGACTCATAGTGGACCCAGTGGTCACAAGTCCCAGATAGACCATATTCTGTTTCATAGGAAGTACAGGAGCTCTATACAAGACTGTAATGCATTTACACTTCGATCCTTCTCCAGTGATCACCGCCTTATTGTGGCCAAGGTAAGACTTAGTCTGCGTGCTTGCAGAACAACGAAATCTGCCTTGCCGCGGCATGACTGGTCCTCTCTGTTGCAACAGCCAAGTGTGAGATCCAGCTTCACACTACAGCTGAGCAACAGGTATGAGGTTCTTGCCTCTGAGGCGGCAGATCACTGTGAGGGCTATACTGCCTTCACAGAAGCAAGCAGATTAAGTTAGCAGCTGCAGAAACAGTTCCTGTATACCCTCGAAACAGGAAAAGCGCCCCCTGGACTGACAACAAAATCCAGAAGTGCCGAAATGACCTATTTAAGGTGCAGAAAGAGTCCCGACTCAAACAGACTACAGCGGCCAAGAATGCAGTTAAGGCTGCATCTAGGTCACTGAACAGGCAGTACTCTGTTAATCTACAGGAGCTAATAAACCAACAGGTTGCTGACGACAGCAGGCAATCATCCCAGGCATGGAAATCGATCAACTTGCTTACTGGGCGGAAAAGCCAACCAACCACCAAGGTTAAGGCTGAATCACCAGCCGATCGCCTCAATGGTTGGAAGGCCCACTTTGAAAAGCTCCTCAATAATGACAAGGTATTGCCTGATACCTTTATATAAGTAAAAGTGTCTGAGTCTTTACTCCCAGATATTCCCATTGGCGATATCTCCTTTGCAGAAGTGAAGGCTGCTGCAAAGAGCATTAAGACCAATCGTGCCAGTGGAGTAGATGGTGTTCCCCCTGAGGTCTTTAAAATACCTGAGTGTTTAAAGCTCATCTATCCCATCATAGTAGACATGTACCAAACAACAAGAGTCCCACAAGAAATGAAAACAAATAAGTTGGTGCCAGTTCCCAAGAAGGGTAACCTAGCACTCTATGGTTCTTTTTGGGAAATCTCATTGATCTCGATTGCTGCAAAGCTATACAATAGAATTCTATTAAATCGCATCAGGGATCCCATTGAGAGACTGCTCCATGGAAATCAGAATGGGTTCCGTAAAGGTCGTGGGACCATGGAGCCCATTTTGGCACTTAGAAGGATAATTGAAGAGTTATCAAAATAGAAAGACAGGCATCTGGCTGTTATCTTTGTTGACTTCTTCAAGGCCTTTGATTCAGTCTCCCGCTCACGTATGTTCAGCATACTTTCATTATATGGGATTCCTGATGAAATTATTGCAGCAATCAGATCAGTATACGATGGTTCGACAACATTTGTGTCTACTGTTGATGGTGACACAGAACCATTTGAAGTGTTATGGGGTGTCCTCCAGGGAGACATACTTGCACCATACTTGTTCATAATTGTGGTTGACTATGTTCTACGCATGTCCTTAGATCATCATAATGATGATGGTGTGATGATAACTCCACCTACTGGCTCCAGAAGTCGAGGAAATCCTGCCAAGTACCTAAAGACTTTGCTGATGACTTAGGAGTACTCTCAGAATCACAGGGAGCCCAACGGCTCCTCAGCTCATTAGAACATGCTGCTTCTAGTGTTGGTCTTTTTATTAACTCCAGAAAGACCAAAGTTTTGACAGTTAACTTTGAAAGTTTTCAGCAAGTCTCTGATCGGATGAGCATAAGCTCAAAGGATGATATGCTTGAGCATGTGGACGACTTCTGTTACCTGGGATCATGGATCCGGAAGTCAGGTGAGGACCTTCGAATACGTAAGGGAAAGGCATGGGCAGCCTTGAATAGGCTTTCCAGGATTTGGAAGTCACCGAGAATTAATCGGAAACTTAAGGTCCGATTATTTAGAGCAGCAGTAGTTCCAGTACTCCTCTATGGGAGTCCATGCTGGGCTCTAACTGCTGAGGACACCAAATCTCTGGATGGCACATTCACAAGAATGCTTCGCCGGGTTCATTGTGTCAAGTATAATGCACACATCTCCAACCAGACACTATATAACATTGGAGGTGTCTCATTGGTTCCCCCAAGCTTGACACTAGAACAAAATCGCCTCCGCTTTGCAGGACATTGCTTTCGCCGTGCGGACCAGCCAGTGCATAATCTTGTACTTTGGCAGCCTCATGGAGTGAATAAGCATGGTGGACAGCCCATGACTTTCTTGAGACGCATCTTAAAAGACACTGACCTTGAAGATGCGGATGATCTAGCAAATGTCATTGGTGATAGGGAGTTGTGGTGGCGCAATTTTGTCGACAAGCCGGCACAGCATTCTTAAAAATGCAGCTGCAATGCAGCATGCCGATACTAGTAGTAGTATCAGGCATAGGCAAAACATACTACAGTACAAAACCTACAAGAATAGACCAGTAGACTCTGGATACCTTTTCATGCGTGTGTTCTGGTGTTTGTGCTATAAATGTTTGGGCTAGTGCAGCCCGGAGGTTACGGTAGTTCGTATACCTCAGTCCCTGAGCTAATTCCTCGTACATCCAGCTCTGCACGTAAGTGTCACAGCTGCTCATACAACTTTAAGCAATCGGACGCAACCATTGTGAAGTGTTGGGCGATGTTGTCGTTTTCAGTTGGTGGACAGATAGAAACCAAACCGGTGTTCCAATATCTCCACTTTAATGAACTCTGTTGCAAGGACCTCCACGAAATTAAAATATCCTCAGCAGCTAAGGAACTTCTAAAACCTGATGACTTTAAATCAATGGGAAAACACGGGATCGGAATTATCCGCAACTAAAAAAATAATCGCTGCTTCTGTTATGCCATCGAGCGGACTATGGGCTGGTTGCTAGGCTACACTAAACTATGTTCCTAGATAAAGTGTTATTTTCGTTATTTTGTTACTTGTTAAATTTCTTGTTGAATTGTTAAACATTATATGTGCTTATTTCGTTATTGTGCTTATACTATACAGCCGCATATACTAACTTTGTTTTATATTATTTATCTTATATTGTTCTACCCACAAAACCCCGTCATTCAAGTTGGTTTTATATGACTCACCCTTGCATGATTGATTGCGCTATAATGAATAAGATGTTATTTTAAAATTTGCTGTTTAAAATTCTTTAAAATTTAAAATTAACCATTTGCGCGAAACGCGATTTAAAATCCTTAAAATCCTTTACTTCAAGCATTCCACATTTCAACAAATTTGACCTAGCCGATGATGCTGAGATAGTGACGTTTAAACATTGAGGCAGATAGACGGACGGATAGATGGACATTGCCGATCTGGTCCATACTAAACTGTGGGCACCCCCCCCCCCCCCCCCCCCATGACAGTCGGCCCTCGTGGCTCTCCCCATATCCTCTTCTAATTACTGAGCTCATTATCTAATATTTAAAGTTAGAATAAACTTAAAAACCGCAAGTTAAAAGACACAAATTTCAATAAAACCGTATGTACTGTACGTTTTCTTATTATTTATGCAATGACAAAAAACCGCAAGTCTTGTTGACTTATTAAGGCACTTACGGTCATTTACCTTTGTAGCACTTATGCGACTTACTGTATGGTCTTTTCACATTGCACGACAGAATTCACAGTTTTATTTAAATAAAAAAAAAAACTTAATCCGAGGTTGGTGTCGAACCCAGATCATGGGTCATAAGCTACGCAATCATTTAACCACTACACCCCGGAGCCATTATAACTCAAAATAATGGAATTGCAGTAGCATACTGGAAATTGGTCAAAATAGGTACAACATACCAATTTCGACAACTTCCCGTAGCATACGGTATGCTACGGGAACTGTTGAGAATACGTACAAATACATACACATACGCGTTAACCACAAACCCGAACCAAACTTAAAAAGTAAAAGTTTGCGTGGGTGACAACTGATGTGAATTGTTCTAATTTTATTTTTTTTAATGATAATAAACAACCCCTGTCGGGGTAAACGGCCATGGCCGTAAAAGAGAAGAGAGAACACACCAAGGGGATAAGACAACGCAATAAATATAAAATATTAGCACAGTAACTCTATAAAAATATTGTACTTAAAAATATTTCACTGGTTTATTAGCAGTTTATTTTAAAAAAGAACATGAAAATAAGAAATAATAGGTAAAAATATGTACCGTGAAAGAAATATTTATGTTAATTTAAACTTTTCTTCAAGATGACGAGGCCAGGATTGATAAGGCAGGGGAATTTTGACATTGCAAGACGTGATACCGGTGATGTATAGGTTGGCCGCAGTCTTTGCACGAACAGGTGTCTGAAATCTCGTGAATTCGCTCGTTAGTACATAGCTTGTGGTGAAACCCGTGTGAGGTAGTGCGAGTAAGAATGTGCCGATTGGATTGATTTGCCGCCTGTTTCCAAGTTGAGGTTTGAAAAGCTGGACCCTCAAGATAGCCTTCCGATATGAAATTTTGATGACGCCCTTCCCTAACAAGTTTGTACTGATAAGCTGTTTCTGTATTTAAAATATCTGGGTACTTAATTAAAATCGTTTCTATTAAAGTGTTCTGTCCTATTAAATTATGAGCTAAAGTAGAGGAAGCTGAGCTATGTAATCCATTCTTTTAATGAATAATGCCTTAATCTTATCTAAGTCTTTCAAATTTGCCAAAGTTAAATATTTCGCAAAAGCATGTAGGGCATACAATACAGTTGGTTCAACTTTGCCTATAAATATTTTCATACCGGTTATACAATGTATAACCGCTATGAAAATATTTATAGCAAAGTTCTACTTGCAAAGTTCTACATTGTTCTAATTTTAACATCCCCAATTTTCATTCCGGGCCATCTTAACCCTATTAAACCCGGGGGGAGGGGTCAATATGAACACCCCGTGATTTTTTTGTTATAACTCTGAAACAAACGTATTTGGCATTTTTTTTTATAAATTTTATGGCATTTCCTAAAATTCTATTGTCTTCCTAATAGTGAAACCGTTTTCAAAAATATTGGGAAGTTTTCAAGATATAGCACCATTTTTTAACCCTTCTTTTGGCACTTTTTTGAGACGTTTTTTGAAAATTACATTTCATGAAATATGATTTGAAACATCTCTATTTTTGATTAACACCGGTTTTTTGGTGTTTGCCATTAGATGGAATTCATATAAATTGATCAAACTTTTTTTTTTCATCGGGTGCCAAATTTTGGTTCCAGCACCAAATTTTGAAATATGTCAATTTTATAAATTCAATGTTTGAGTCTGTTTTTTGCACAAAAGGGGTTATTTGAGGTTCTGATTTCGATGGAATGGAATATATACGAGGTGCACCAGGCGCATTTTTCGTTGCTGTGTGCAAAATTTGGTGCCAGCACGAAATTTTGAAAATCTATTCAATAGTTCAATTGCTTGTGACAAGTTATTTCCCGCGTTTTAGAGGTTTACGGCGGTTCTGAATTCAATGGAATATATAATTATCGAACTAGACATCTCAAACTTGTATTTTTCGGAAGTGGGAGCAAAATTTGGTGCTTGCACCAAATGTTGAAAACATCAAATATATCATGTGATTGTGTCACCCTGTTTCTCGCTTTATACAGGTTTGTGAGGGTTCTGAATTCAATGGAATAAGAAAAAATTTCATAAAAGAGTTTTCAAACTTGTTAGCAATGTCAAACTTAATACTCAAACTTGTTATTAA
>JAUCBJ010004573.1:0-74083 GCA_032718475.1 Nemertoderma westbladi
CAAAACCACAGCCACAACCACAGCCACAACCACAACCACAGCCACAACCACAGCCACAGCCACAACCACAGCCACAGCCACAACCACAGCCCACAACGACAGCAACAACCACAACCACAGCCACAACCACAACCACAACCACAGCCACAGCCACAACCACAGCCACAGCCACAGCCACAGCCACAGCCACAACCACAGCCACAAACACAGCCTCACCTTCAGCCACTTTATTATCAAATACACCTGAGAAAAATTCAAGAAACATCTGGTTTGCAATAGATTATTCTTTTTCACAACTCCATTCTAGCCTCCCTCTATAATAGCCCCCATTCACTGCATTCCCATTCATTCTCTAATTTTCATTTTTAAAAGTTTTATTTATTTTAATAAAAGTTTTATTTATTTAAAATTTTGTAAAATCATTTAACGAAAATTGAATAATATCAATTGACATTGCTATATAATGCCTAGTTATGAAAAATGCATGGTTTGTGATAAAGAAATGAGACGAGACAGTATATCCCGCCATATGAGTATACATAGAAAGGAAGGTGTAATGGAACCTTCCCCAAAGAAATTAAAAAATAATGATGATATTTTTAGTGAAGAAGAGAACAAAAAGAGAGTTGAGAGTGATTTTCTAGAGATTAAACAAATGATGAAACATAAATTCGAGAAAATCATGAATATTTTGAAAAATATACAGAAACAGCCACATAGTGAAAAGGACGATGAGAGTGAGGAAGAGGATAAATCAGAGGAAAGTGAGAATGATGAAACGGAGAGTGAGATAGAGAAAGAAGAAAATGAGAGTGGTGGTGAAGAAAATGAGAGCGAGAAAGAAGTCGAGGAACATGAAAGTGGTGAGGATAATGACTCAGATAATGAGGAGATATTAAGACATGTATTAGGAAATAAAAATAAATTGCAGAAAATAATTAGACAATTGAATGAAATGCAGAAACATTCGCATAAGGAGAGTGATAATGATGGAAATGAGAGTGATGAGGATGAATCGGAGGAGAGTAGCGATGACAGTGAGGAAGAATCAAAGGAGAGTAGCGATGACAGTGAGGAAGCATCAGAGGAGAATGACAATGAAAATGGACAGAAAATCAGAGTAGGGAATGGAAAAGTTATATCTCCAGCAACTGTTGTATATCGACCTAGGATTATGAACAGTAACAGTCGTACAGTTAGTACGAGACAGTGCAGAAAATAATTAGACAATTGAATGAAATGCAGAAACATTCGCATAAGGAGAGTGATAATGATGGAAATGAGAGTGATGAGGATGAATCGGAGGAGAGTAGCGATGACAGTGAGGAAGAATCAGAGGAGAGTAGCGATGACAGTGAGGAAGCATCAGAGGAGAATGACAATGAAAATGGACAGAAAATCAGAGTAGGGAATGGAAAAGTTATATCTCCAGCAACTGTTGTATATCGACCTAGGATTATGAACAGTAACAGTCGTACAGTTAGTGCGAGACATTAATTATAACTGAAATATTGTATGTTTGAAATATTTATTATATTTAGTCGTATTAATTATGTAATTTCATAATAATATGCTTAATTAAACAAATAAAGTCAACTTGATCCTGAGTTCTGAGTCGTTTTGTGTGGTGGCGGGTATTTGTATTTGTAATTTTAATTTGTGTAATGGTCTAATATATTATAAACCACAATAAATGATCAGTCCTGTCTGATCCTATTTTAAATGCATAATGAATGAGTAACCAAAACATCAAATTAGTTAAACATTTTGACAACAGATAAACAAATATTCTCCTGTGGGGAGAAGTTGTGGCTGTGGCTGTGGCTGTGGTTGTGGTTGTGGCTGTGGTTGTGGCTGTGGTTGAGGCTGTGGCTGTGGTTGTGGCTGTGGCTGTGGTTGTGGCTGTGGTTGTGGCTGTGGTTGTGGCTGTGGTTGTGGCTGTGGTTGTGGCTGTGGCTGTGGTTGTGGCTGTGGTTGTGGCTGTGGTTGTGGTTGTGGCTGTGGTTGTGGCTGTGGTTGTGGCTGTGGTTGTGGTTGTGGTTGTGGCTGTGGTTGTGGCTGTGGTTGTGGCTGTGGTTGTGGTTGTGGCTGTGGTTGTGGTTGTGGTTGTGGTTGTGGCTGTGGCTGTGGCTGTGGTTGTGGCTGTGGTTGTGGCTGTGGCTGTGGCTGTGGCTGTGGCTGTGGTTGTGGCTGTGGTTGTGGCTGTGGTTGTGGCTGTGGCTGTGGCTGTGGTTGTGGCTGTGGCTGTGGTTGTGGTTGTGGTTGTGGTTGTGGTTGTGGCTGTGGTTGTGGCTGTGGTTGTGGTTGTGGCTGTGGCTGTGGCTGTGGCTGTGGCTGTGGCTGTGGCTGTGGCTGTGGCTGTGGCTGTGGCTGTGGCTGTGGCTGTAGCTGTGGTTGTGGTTGTGGTTGTGGCTGTGGCTGTGGTTGTGGCTGTGGTTGTGGCTGTGGCTGTGGCTGTGGCTGTGGCTGTGGCTGTGGCTGTGGTTGAGGCTGTGGCTGTGGGTTAGTTAGGATGGGAAATGGGGTGAATTGAGAAGCGGGGAGTGTGCTGGAGAAAAGTGTGTGTAATGAATGGGCTGCTGCGTCAGAATGGGTATGTTAATTAATGTTACACTAGAGTATCTGAACAAATATTTTAGGCATGGTATGCGTGAGGGGTTATGCATTTCTTCAAACAATAAAACTGCAGTATCTACTGTAGTATAGATATGGTTGGGGATTAATTTGACACGTGGTTTTTTGGGTAGGGCTAATACTTGGAGCGTGCGATCATGCGCGCAGGATGCTTCATAAAGTACAATGCGAAAGAATGCAATCTATTGCAAGAGCAGATGTTTATTATAATTTCTCGGGCGAATTGGCATAATAACGGAGCTGGAGGTTTGAATAATTTAAACTCTGTGGCAGGCCCCACCCATGCGTTGACATGCAGTATAACTCAATATAGGATTCGATGGTGGGATTAGTCATGCTACGTCTAATAAGAGCCCAAACGGTCGCAGATTATTGGGGGACTGAGTCAGGGCCAAACTGGCCCACGTATTTTCCTGAAAGGGTAATTTATGTTTTGGGCCCCGCTCGCATCTTTTTATTTCATTCTACCTTTACCTACTGTATGACAAAAATAATACAAATGTACTGTATATTGTATTGTATGGTACCTATTGTATTGTATATTTTATCTACTGTAGTACAATTTATTCATCTCGCGTCCCTATCTGATTGATTTGTGTCAAATTAAATTGCCTTTGGCAACATTATTTGATACAAATCGATTGATTAAACAATTAATTAATTGTTTAATCGACCAATTAATTAATTGTTTAATTAATTAATGACCTACTTAACACCCAATGTGCGAAGTGGGTCTAACTGTCGCCAAAGAGGGGTAACCATTACTACTTATGCTCATCCGATCAGAGACTTGCTGAGGACTTTCTATTTTAACTGTCAAAATTTTGGTCTTTCTGGAGTTAATAAAAAGACCAACACTAGAAGCAGTATGTTCTAATGAGCTGAGGAGCCGTTGGGCTCCTTCTAGTGATTCTGAGAGTAATTCCTAAGTCATCAGCAAAGTCTAGATCAGTTAGGTACTTGGCAGGATTTCCTCGACTTCTGGAGCCAGTAGTTGGAGTTATTATCACACCATTATCATTATGATGATCTAAGGACATGCGTAGAACAGTCAACCACAATTATGAACAAGAATGGTGCAAGTGTGTCTCCCTGGAGGTCGCCCCATAACATTTCAAATGGTTCTGTGTCACCGTCAACAGTAGAGACAAATGTTGTCGAACCATCGTATACTGATCTGATTGCTGCAATAATTTCATCAGGAATCCCATATAATGAAAGTATGCTGAACATACGTGAGCAAGAGGCTGAATCAAAGGCCTTGAAGAAGGTATACAGGAACTGTTTCTGCAGCTGCTAACTTAACTGCTTCTGTGAAGGCAGTATAGCCCTCACAGTGATCTGCTGCCTCAGAGGCAAGAACCTCAAACCTGTCGCTCAGCTATAGTGTGAAGCCGGATCTCACACTTGGCTGCTGCAACAGAGAGGACCAGTCATGCCGCGGCAAGGCAGATTTCGTTGTTCTGCTAGCACGCAGACTAAGTCTTACCTTGGCCACAATAAGGCGGTGATCACTGGAAAAGGGTCGAAGTGTAAATGCATTACAGTCTTGTATAGAGCTCCTGTATTTCCTACGAAACAGGATATGGTCTATCTGGGACTTGTGACCACTGGGTCCACTATGAGTACATAGCTTTCCAGTTCGCTTCTTGAACTGGGCCCCAGCCGAAAACAATCCATTTCCAGAGATAAAATCCTGAAGATGGACGGAATTTCGGTTAACACTATTGCTATAGACCCAGGGCAATGTAGGTGATTGATGCAGACTTGCATTAAAGTCTCCCAGGAATGTTAAGAATGCATGCTGATCCAATCCATCAGTAGCTGCTTGTAGATTGTGGTAGAAATTTTCCACCTCCTCTACAGGGGCAACACTAGTTGGAGAGTAGCACACAATCAGAACCACCTTAGGAAACTTCTTAGCCAGTCTTCCAGAACATGAGAAGTGGCAACGGATGATGCGGTTAGAGATTTGGTCTATTTTACCAATTCCACCATTGCCACTATCATCTGATGACGCGAGGGTGAGTCGCCAACCGCCTCCCATGTCCTTAATCAAAACCTCATCAGTCTGTCCAGTCTGCATTCGGTGCTCTTGAACACCCACTGCACTAAGAGAAAGCTTATCTGCCAAGGCAGTCAGCTCACCTTGTCGCATTGGGGACCCGAGTGTTAGGGTGTTTACTGAGGCTAGTCTAGTGACTTGCCTCAGATTCACCAATGGCTTCGTTGGTCGGGGTGGAACATGAGAGTAGCCTCCAACTCCAGAATCCCTCTCCCCCTCACAATCTGGCCTCCCTGGTGACCCAGGGTTTGGGCCAGAATGGTCATCAGTAGCTCTCTCTCCAGTAGGGAGTGAGACAGGCAGCCAGTCAGGAGATAACTGACGCCTGTGAGGCCGATTGTGTCCGGTAATTCCACTCGCCTCTAGTGGCCGGACCTCCGCATTAATTATGTAATCCATAATAGTGGGGGTTGGGAGTGCTTTTTTGCCTAGTCAGCTCTCGGGGCAAATACCACACCCTGGTACGCCATTCCACAGGGTGGGTGTCGCAGTGGAGTCAGATATGAGGCCCATCACCCATATCTACTCTGGCACACATGACCCACCATTGGCTGTGCAGCTCATCTGCTGGGTCATGCCCTGTACCGCTGCTGCCAGGTGCAGGTCGCAGTGAAGTGCACTCAGAGTGGACATGAGAACACTCTACTCCTGACCAGCCATTGGTAGATCACCATCTGCGTAATATAATCCATCATAAGAGGGTCTATGCATCTACAAGTGGCACCTCCTTTATGCTGCATCGAGGTGGCAAGTTTTCTTGATCAATGACCTAGAATACCTTACCTGACCTGACCTGACTTGGTTCTTCTAGTCATCGCCAATAATACACCGATTGTCATCGCGAATAACAACCATGTCCACTGGTCTATTGTTGTACCACAGTGACTGGGATGAGGTAGGCCTATGGAGAGGGGACTACGGACATCGGTATGTCGGGAAACATTGACGGAGGATGGGGACGAACGAACGACTCTCATCACATGGTCTCCGGTCAATACTTTCGATATACGCCAATGTTCTTCGTTACACAGGCAACAATGTTAGGAAGCGCCAGCAGGCACGCATTTGATTCTACGTCGTCAGAAGGAAATCCGAAGACAAGACGGAAACCATTCCAGGGTTCGGTTCCGGTATAATCGGTCAGCCCATAAATACCATACTGGTACTATAACAAAGGCTGCATATCCTGATATCCTGATGATCCTGATATCAGTACGTGGTACCGGTACAAAACTTTTTTTCGCCATTTTAAATTCATATTCGATAACTGTTGGATAGCCAGTGCAAAGATTGGATAACTGTTAATAACCACCAGTAACAACTGTCAGTAAATATTACTATCCCAAATATAACACCAATGGAATACTAAATATAGACGAAACTGCAAAATTTCATCAATATTTTTGGACCCGAAATAATTTTTCAATAAAGTGGTTGCATATGCCATAGGAAGCTCAGAAAAAAAATTACGTGACCGGAGCTTTCTCGAGATATTATCCATATTTTATTTACCAATAAGAAATCTGGTCTTCGTTGTTGTACAGTATTGTTAATATGTTGGTTTATCAACAATATTGTATGTAGGACTTAGTACTGTTATTGTAGTATGTAGCAGTTTTGTCGTGTGGTCTGTGCGATTTTGAGCCATTTCACTATTTAATATGCAATTTCCATTATTAATAATTAGGTCACTTACTTCCAACTTCTGTATAGGATTATATGCATTGATAATGACGGCTATTACCGTCGAAATGTATTTGTAATTACTTATAATATCATATTTACTATATTATTATATCTCCGAACGTCTCCGAACTTTATTCTTTTTACGCTAAACAATATTATTATTAATAGACAAGTTTTCATCTATATTTAGTATTTCATAAACCACAAAGGAAATATTGAATGCATAATAAACAATTGTGATAATAATTTAACGATTCGAAGTCTAACCAATGCTAGCTACTCTAATTTAACGATTCGAAATCTAACCAATGCTAGCTACTCTAATTTAACGATTCGAAGTCTAACCAATAATGCTAGCTACTCTAATTTAACGATTCGAACTCTAACCAATGCTAGCTACTCTAATTTAACGATTCGAAATCTAACCAATGCTAGCTACTCTAATTTAACGAATCGAAATCTAACCAATGCTAGCTACTCTAATTTAACGATTCGAACTCTAACCAATGCTAGCTACTCTAATTTAATGAATCGAAGTCTAACCAATAATGCTAGCTACTCTAATTTAACGAATCGAAGTCTAACCAATGCTAGCTACTCTAATTTAACGATTCGAAGTCTAACCAATGCTATCTACTCTAATTAAACGAATCGAACTCTAACCAATGCTAGCTACTCTAATTTAACGATTCGAACTCTAACCAATGCTAGCTACTCTAATTTAACGATTCGAAATCTAACCAATGCTAGCTACTCTAATTTAACGATTCGAACTATAACCAATGCTAGCTACTCTAATTTAATGATTCGAATTCTAACCAATGCTAGCTACTCTAATTTAACGATTCGAAGTCTAACCAATAATGCTAGCTACTCTAATTTAACGATTCGAACTCTAACCAATGCTAGCTACTCTAATTTAACGATTCGAAATCTAACCAATGCTAGCTACTCTAATTTAACGAATCGAAGTCTAACCAATGCTAGCTACTCTAATTTAACGATTCGAACTCTAACCAATGCTAGCTACTCTAATTTAACGATTCGAACTCTAACCAATGCTAGCTACTCTAATTTAACGATTCGAAATCTAACCAATGCTAGCTACTCTAATTTAACGAATCGAAATCTAACCAATGCTAGCTACTCTAATTTAACGATTCGAACTCTAACCAATGCTAGCTACTCTAATTTAACGATTCGAACTCTAACCAATGCTAGCTACTCTAATTTAACGAATCGAAGTCTAACCAATGCTAGCTACTCTAATTTAATGAATCGAAGTCTAACCAATAATGCTAGCTACTCTAATTTAACGAATCGAAGTCTAACCAATAATGCTAGCTACTCTAATTTAACGATTCGAAGTCTAACCAATGCTAGCTACTCTAATTTAACGAATCGAAGTCTAACCAATGCTAGCTACTCTAATTTAACGATTCGAACTCTAACCAATGCTAGCTACTCTAATTTAATGAATCGAAGTCTAACCAATAATGCTAGCTACTCTAATTTAACGATTCGAAGTCTAACCAATGCTAGCTACTCTAATTAAACGAATCGAACTCTAACCAATGCTAGCTACTCTAATTTAACGATTCGAAATCTAACCAATGCTAGCTACTCTAATTTAACGAATCGAAATCTAACCAATGCTAGCTACTCTAATTTAACGATTCGAACTCTAACCAATGCTAGCTACTCTAATTTAATGAATCGAAGTCTAACCAATAATGCTAGCTACTCTAATTTAACGAATCGAAGTCTAACCAATGCTAGCTACTCTAATTTAACGATTCGAAGTCTAACCAATGCTAGCTACTCTAATTAAACGAATCGAACTCTAACCAATGCTAGCTACTCTAATTTAACGATTCGAACTCTAACCAATGCTAGCTACTCTAATTTAACGATTCGAAATCTAACCAATGCTAGCTACTCTAATTTAACGATTCGAACTATAACCAATGCTAGCTACTCTAATTTAATGATTCGAATTCTAACCAATGCTAGCTACTCTAATTTAACGATTCGAAGTCTAACCAATAATGCTAGCTACTCTAATTTAACGATTCGAACTCTAACCAATGCTAGCTACTCTAATTTAACGATTCGAAATCTAACCAATGCTAGCTACTCTAATTTAACGAATCGAAGTCTAACCAATGCTAGCTACTCTAATTTAACGATTCGAACTCTAACCAATGCTAGCTACTCTAATTTAACGATTCGAACTCTAACCAATGCTAGCTACTCTAATTTAACGATTCGAAATCTAACCAATGCTAGCTACTCTAATTTAACGAATCGAAATCTAACCAATGCTAGCTACTCTAATTTAACGATTCGAACTCTAACCAATGCTAGCTACTCTAATTTAACGATTCGAACTCTAACCAATGCTAGCTACTCTAATTTAACGAATCGAAGTCTAACCAATGCTAGCTACTCTAATTTAACGATTCGAACTCTAACCAATGCTAGCTACTCTAATTTAATGAATCGAAGTCTAACCAATAATGCTAGCTACTCTAATTTAACGAATCGAAGTCTAACCAATAATGCTAGCTACTCTAATTTAACGATTCAAAGTCTAACCAATGCTAGCTACTCTAATTTAACGATTCGAAATCTAACCAATGCTAGCTACTCTAATTTAATGATTCGAAATCTAACCAATGCTAGCTACTCTAATTTAACGATTCGAAGTCTAACCAATGCTAGCTACTCTAATTTAACGATTCGAAATCTAACCAATGCTAGCTACTCTAATTTAACGATTCGAAGTCTAACCAATAATGCTAGCTACTCTAATTTAACGATTCGAACTCTAACCAATGCTAGCTACTCTAATTTAACGATTCGAAATCTAACCAATGCTAGCTACTCTAATTTAACGAATCGAAATCTAACCAATGCTAGCTACTCTAATTTAACGATTCGAACTCTAACCAATGCTAGCTACTCTAATTTAATGAATCGAAGTCTAACCAATAATGCTAGCTACTCTAATTTAACGAATCGAAGTCTAACCAAATGCTAGCTACTCTAATTTAACGAATCGAAGTCTAACCAATGCTAGCTACTCTAATTTAACGATTCGAAGTCTAACCAATGCTAGCTACTCTAATTAAACGAATCGAACTCTAACCAATGCTAGCTACTCTAATTTAACGATTCGAACTCTAACCAATGCTAGCTACTCTAATTTAACGATTCGAAATCTAACCAATGCTAGCTACTCTAATTTAACGATTCGAACTATAACCAATGCTAGCTACTCTAATTTAATGATTCGAATTCTAACCAATGCTAGCTACTCTAATTTAACGATTCGAAGTCTAACCAATAATGCTAGCTACTCTAATTTAACGATTCGAACTCTAACCAATGCTAGCTACTCTAATTTAACGATTCGAAATCTAACCAATGCTAGCTACTCTAATTTAACGAATCGAAGTCTAACCAATGCTAGCTACTCTAATTTAACGATTCGAACTCTAACCAATGCTAGCTACTCTAATTTAACGATTCGAACTCTAACCAATGCTAGCTACTCTAATTTAACGATTCGAAATCTAACCAATGCTAGCTACTCTAATTTAACGAATCGAAATCTAACCAATGCTAGCTACTCTAATTTAACGATTCGAACTCTAACCAATGCTAGCTACTCTAATTTAACGATTCGAACTCTAACCAATGCTAGCTACTCTAATTTAACGAATCGAAGTCTAACCAATGCTAGCTACTCTAATTTAATGAATCGAAGTCTAACCAATAATGCTAGCTACTCTAATTTAACGAATCGAAGTCTAACCAATGCTAGCTACTCTAATTTAACGATTCGAACTCTAACCAATGCTAGCTACTCTAATTTAATGAATCGAAGTCTAACCAATAATGCTAGCTACTCTAATTTAACGATTCGAAGTCTAACCAATGCTAGCTACTCTAATTAAACGAATCGAACTCTAACCAATGCTAGCTACTATAATTTAACGATTCGAACTCTAACCAATGCTAGCTACTCTAATTTAACGATTCGAACTCTAACCAATGCTAGCTACTCTAATTTAACGATTCGAACTCTAACCAATGCTAGCTACTCTAATTTAACGATTCGAAATCTAACCAATGCTAGCTACTCTAATTTAACGAATCGAAATCTAACCAATGCTAGCTACTCTAATTTAACGATTCGAACTCTAACCAATGCTAGCTACTCTAATTTAATGAATCGAAGTCTAACCAATAATGCTAGCTACTCTAATTTAACGAATCGAAGTCTAACCAATGCTAGCTACTCTAATTTAACAATTCGAAGTCTAACCAATGCTAGCTACTCTAATTAAACGAATCGAACTCTAACCAATGCTAGCTACTCTAATTTAACGATTCGAACTCTAACCAATGCTAGCTACTCTAATTTAACGATTCGAAATCTAACCAATGCTAGCTACTCTAATTTAACGATTCGAACTATAACCAATGCTAGCTACTCTAATTTAATGATTCGAATTCTAACCAATGCTAGCTACTCTAATTTAACGATTCGAAGTCTAACCAATAATGCTAGCTACTCTAATTTAACGATTCGAACTCTAACCAATGCTAGCTACTCTAATTTAACGATTCGAAATCTAACCAATGCTAGCTACTCTAATTTAACGAATCGAAGTCTAACCAATGCTAGCTACTCTAATTTAACGATTCGAACTCTAACCAATGCTAGCTACTCTAATTTAACGATTCGAACTCTAACCAATGCTAGCTACTCTAATTTAACGATTCGAAATCTAACCAATGCTAGCTACTCTAATTTAACGAATCGAAATCTAACCAATGCTAGCTACTCTAATTTAACGATTCGAACTCTAACCAATGCTAGCTACTCTAATTTAACGAATCGAAGTCTAACCAATGCTAGCTACTCTAATTTAACGATTCGAACTCTAACCAATGCTAGCTACTCTAATTTAATGAATCGAAGTCTAACCAATAATGCTAGCTACTCTAATTTAACGATTCGAAGTCTAACCAATGCTAGCTACTCTAATTAAACGAATCGAACTCTAACCAATGCTAGCTACTCTAATTTAACGATTCGAACTCTAACCAATGCTAGCTACTCTAATTTAACGATTCGAACTCTAACCAATGCTAGCTACTCTAATTTAACGATTCGAACTCTAACCAATGCTAGCTACTCTAATTAAACGAATCGAACTCTAACCAATGCTAGCTACTCTAATTTAACGATTCGAACTCTAACCAATGCTAGCTACTCTAATTTAACGATTCGAAATCTAACCAATGCTAGCTACTCTAATTTAACGATTCGAACTATAACCAATGCTAGCTACTCTAATTTAATGATTCGAATTCTAACCAATGCTAGCTACTCTAATTTAACGATTCGAAGTCTAACCAATAATGCTAGCTACTCTAATTTAACGATTCGAACTCTAACCAATGCTAGCTACTCTAATTTAACGATTCGAAATCTAACCAATGCTAGCTACTCTAATTTAACGAATCGAAGTCTAACCAATGCTAGCTACTCTAATTTAACGATTCGAACTCTAACCAATGCTAGCTACTCTAATTTAACGATTCGAACTCTAACCAATGCTAGCTACTCTAATTTAACGATTCGAAATCTAACCAATGCTAGCTACTCTAATTTAACGAATCGAAATCTAACCAATGCTAGCTACTCTAATTTAACGATTCGAACTCTAACCAATGCTAGCTACTCTAATTTAACGATTCGAACTCTAACCAATGCTAGCTACTCTAATTTAACGAATCGAAGTCTAACCAATGCTAGCTACTCTAATTTAACGATTCGAACTCTAACCAATGCTAGCTACTCTAATTTAATGAATCGAAGTCTAACCAATAATGCTAGCTACTCTAATTTAACGAATCGAAGTCTAACCAATAATGCTAGCTACTCTAATTTAACGATTCGAAGTCTAACCAATGCTAGCTACTCTAATTTAACGATTCTAAATCTAACCAATGCTAGCTACTCTAATTTAATGATTCGAAATCTAACCAATGCTAGCTACTCTAATTTAACGATTTGAAGTCTAACCAATGCTAGCTACTCTAATTTAACGATTCGAAATCTAACCAATGCTAGCTACTCTAATTTAACGATTCGAAGTCTAACCAATAATGCTAGCTACTCTAATTTAACGATTCGAACTCTAACCAATGCTAGCTACTCTAATTTAACGATTCGAAATCTAACCAATGCTAGCTACTCTAATTTAACGAATCGAAATCTAACCAATGCTAGCTACTCTAATTTAACGATTCGAACTCTAACCAATGCTAGCTACTCTAATTTAATGAATCGAAGTCTAACCAATAATGCTAGCTACTCTAATTTAATGAATCGAAGTCTAACCAAATGCTAGCTACTCTAATTTAACGAATCGAAGTCTAACCAATGCTAGCTACTCTAATTTAACGATTCGAAGTCTAACCAATGCTAGCTACTCTAATTAAACGAATCGAACTCTAACCAATGCTAGCTACTCTAATTTAACGATTCGAACTCTAACCAATGCTAGCTACTCTAATTTAACGATTCGAAATCTAACCAATGCTAGCTACTCTAATTTAACGATTCGAACTATAACCAATGCTAGCTACTCTAATTTAATGATTTGAATTCTAACCAATGCTAGCTACTCTAATTTAACGATTCGAAGTCTAACCAATAATGCTAGCTACTCTAATTTAACGATTCGAACTCTAACCAATGCTAGCTACACTAATTTAACGATTCGAAATCTAACCAATGCTAGCTACTCTAATTTAACGAATCGAAGTCTAACCAATGCTAGCTACTCTAATTTAACGATTCGAACTCTAACCAATGCTAGCTACTCTAATTTAACGATTCGAACTCTAACCAATGCTAGCTACTCTATTTTAACGATTCGAAATCTAACCAATGCTAGCTACTCTAATTTAACGAATCGAAATCTAACCAATGCTAGCTACTCTAATTTAACGATTCGAACTCTAACCAATGCTAGCTACTCTAATTTAACGATTCGAACTCTAACCAATGCTAGCTACTCTAATTTAACGAATCGAAGTCTAACCAATGCTAGCTACTCTAATTTAATGAATCGAAGTCTAACCAATAATGCTAGCTACTCTAATTTAACGAATTGAAGTCTAACCAATAATGCTAGCTACTCTAATTTAACGATTCGAAGTCTAACCAATGCTAGCTACTCTAATTTAACGAATCGAAGTCTAACCAATGCTAGCTACTCTAATTTAACGATTCGAACTCTAACCAATGCTAGCTACTCTAATTTAATGAAACGAAGTCTAACCAATAATGCTAGCTACTCTAATTTAACGATTCGAAGTCTAACCAATGCTAGCTACTCTAATTAAACGAATCGAACTCTAACCAATGCTAGCTACTCTAATTTAACGATTCGAACTCTAACCAATGCTAGCTACTCTAATTTAACGATTCGAACTCTAACCAATGCTAGCTACTCTAATTTAACGATTCAAACTCTAACCAATGCTAGCTACTCTAATTTAACGTTTCGAAATCTAACCAATGCTAGCTACTCTAATTTAACGAATCGAAATCTAACCAATGCTAGCTACTCTAATTTAACGATTCGAACTCTAACCAATGCTAGCTACTCTAATTTAATGAATCGAAGTCTAACCAATAATGCTAGCTACTCTAATTTAACGAATCGAAGTCTAACCAATGCTAGCTACTCTAATTTAACGATTCGAAGTCTAACCAATGCTAGCTACTCTAATTAAACGAATCGAACTCTAACCAATGCTAGCTACTCTAATTTAACGATTCGAACTCAAACCAATGCTAGCTACTCTAATTTAACGATTCGAAATCTAACCAATGCTAGCTACTCTAATTTAACGATTCGAACTATAACCAATGCTAGCTACTCTAATTTAATGATTCGAATTCTAACCAATGCTAGCTACTCTAATTTAACGATTCGAAGTCTAACCAATAATGCTAGCTACTCTAATTTAACGATTCGAACTCTAACCAATGCTAGCTACTCTAATTTAACGATTCGAAATCTAACCAATGCTAGCTACTCTAATTTAACGAATCGAAGTCTAACCAATGCTAGCTACTCTAATTTAACGAATCGAAGTCTAACCAATGCTAGCTACTCTAATTTAACGATTCGAACTCTAACCAATGCTAGCTACTCTAATTTAACGAATCCAAGTCTAACCAATGCTAGCTACTCTAATTTAACGATTCGAACTCTAACCAATGCTAGCTACTCTAATTTAACGATTCGAACTCTAACCAATGCTAGCTACTCTAATTTAACGATTCGAAATCTAACCAATGCTAGCTACTCTAATTTAACGAATCGAAATCTAACCAATGCTAGCTACTCTAATTTAACGATTCGAACTCTAACCAATGCTAGCTACTCTAATTTAATGAATCGAAGTCTAACCAAATGCTAGCTACTCTAATTTAATGAATCGAAGTCTAACTAATGCTAGCTACTCTAATTTAACGATTCGAAGTCTAACCAATGCTAGCTACTCTAATTAAACGAATCGAACTCTAACCAATGCTAGCTACTCTAATTTAACGATTCGAACTCTAACCAATGCTAGCTACTCTAATTTAACGATTCGAAATCTAACCAATGCTAGCTACTCTAATTTAACGATTCGAACTATAACCAATGCTAGCTACTCTAATTTAATGATTCGAATTCTAACCAATGCTAGCTACTCTAATTTAACAATTCGAAGTCTAACCAATAATGCTAGCTACTCTAATTTAACGATTCGAACTCTAACCAATGCTAGCTACTCTAATTTAACGATTCGAAATCTAACCAATGCTAGCTACTCTAATTTAACGAATCGAAGTCTAACCAATGCTAGCTACTCTAATTTAACGATTCGAACTCTAACCAATGCTAGCTACTCTAATTTAACGATTCGAAATCTAACCAATGCTAGCTACTCTAATTTAACGATTCGAAATCTAACCAATGCTAGCTACTCTAATTTAATGATTCGAAATCTAACCAATGCTAGCTACTCTAATTAAACGAATCGAACTCTAACCAATGCTAGCTACTCTAATTTAACGATTCGAAATCTAACCAATGCTAGCTACTCTAATTTAATGATTCGAAATCTAACCAATGCTAGCTACTCTAATTTAACGATTCGAAATCTAACCAATGCTAGGTACTCTAATTTAATGATTTGAAATCTAACCAATGCTAGCTACTCTAATTAAACGAATCGAACTCTAACCAATGCTAGCTACTCTAATTTAACGATTCGAAATCTAACCAATGCTAGCTACTCTAATTTAACGATTCGAACTCTAACCAATGCTAGCTACTCTAATTTAATGATTCGAATTCTAACCAATGCTAGCTACTCTAATTTAATGATTCGAAATCTAACCAATGCTAGCTACTCTAATTTAACGATTCGAAGTCTAACCAATGCTAGCTACTCTAATTTAACGATTCGAAGTCTAACCAATGCTAGCTACTCTAATTAAACGAATCGAACTCTAACCAATGCTAGCTACTCTAATTTAACGATTCGAACTCTAACCAATGCTAGCTACTCTAATTTAACGATTCGAAATCTAACCAATGCTAGCTACTCTAATTTAACGATTCGAACTATAACCAATGCTAGCTACTCTAATTTAATGATTCGAATTCTAACCAATGCTAGCTACTCTAATTTAACGATTCGAAGTCTAACCAATAATGCTAGCTACTCTAATTTAACGATTCGAACTGTAATCAATGCTAGCTACTCTAATTTAACGATTTGAAATCTAACCAATGCTAGCTACTCTAATTTAACGAATCGAAGTCTAACCAATGCTAGCTACTCTAATTTAACGATTCGAACTCTAACCAATGCTAGCTACTCTAATTTAACGATTCGAAATCTAACCAATGCTAGCTACTCTAATTTAACGATTCGAAGTCTAACCAATATTGCTAGCTACTCTAATTTAACACATTTTCCAGTCGTATTACTATAATATTTACATTCAACCAAGGCCATCGTAATATATTACGATAGCCTTGATTCAAATAGGAAAATGTAAAACATTCTGATTGTAAGTATAGCTATACTTAGTATAAACAATTTATTCAAACATAAATATATTTTAGAATACTAAATAGAAAAGTCGGACAAGTTGTATAGTTATCTCATTCGATCCATTACTAGATTCCATAGACTTCCTTAGCATTTAAATAGTCCAGATTGTCCTCATTCAATGCGGATTGGTTGATTATTCCAGCTCCGGTAACTTCTGATTGGTTGGTATATATTGGGGATACTGACTTACTCATGCATGCACGTCTATCTGATTGGTTGTTCATTGAGGCTTCCGCTACTTGTGATTGGTTAACATAAACTCTCACCTCCACTACTGTGTTGTTATTCTCTGGCCCTCTCCCCTCCACTACTGTGTGGGTATTCTCTTGCCCTCTTCCCTCCACTACTGTGTTGGTATTCTCCACATTGATTGTGTTCTGGTAATACGTATCAGTTTCTGTAGTTACCTTGTTTCTACCAACTTTAGATTCATCGATAGTATCATAGAGAGGCTCTTCATTTGTTATCTGATCATCTCGACTACTGGAGGTGAGCGGAGTAAGATTGGCAGGAGACTCATTGGCTGTTTGAGTTATAGTTATCCCATTGGCTGGTGGATTTAGATAGCTCTCATTGGCTGGGTGATTACGAAAACTCTCAGTGTCTAATGACCGATTGTTTGAAGCTCGAATGGCTGGTATCTCTAATTCTTCATAGGGTTGACTCGGGATGTTAGCTGGACCATCCAGTCCATATACAACTGTGTCATCGTAGACAGGACTACGAGGTTTTCTATTCCGATATCTTTTGAGTAAAATAATTGCCAATACGACTATAACAATCACTGCAAATCCACCTCCAACCACCCCACCTATCAGCGGTATAGTAGGATCATTATTGTCTACAATTTGTTGACCTGGAAGATTGAATAATAAATTTGATATAATTTATATCAAACAAACGTCCGCAACCGTCAACTACAAACTGAAGTAACAATCGCAGTTATTCTGTTTATATTTCTAGGTTCGTTTAATTATATTTATTTTATTATTAAATTTAGTGGCAGCTGTGGAAATGTAATATAACATCGACATCATCCGTATCCAAGAACAACGGATTTGTCAAGAAGACACTGCAATCAAGTATAATAACATTGGAAATGGATGGACATTAGTAACAAGCTCAGGAGAAAGAAATTTCGCCAATGCATCAATTGGTAGAGAAGGAATTCGGCTAAGCCCATTTGCACTTCACACCTTAAACAACATCGCATCTAAAATTTCCAGGGTCATGATTGCAACATTTGATTGGAATTCCAAGACACTGCATATTGTAATTTTGTTTTCAACCACTGAGTTGGTTGTTGAGTTGGTTTAGTAGTTGAGTAAATTTTACTAAGTACCGGTACGCTTAGAGAGAGACCGCTAGGTACCGGTACGCCTAGAGAGAGACTGCTAAGTACCGGTACGCCTAGAGAGAGACCGCTAAGTACCGGTACGGCTAGAGAGAGACCGCTAAGTATCGGTACGCCTAGAGAGAGACTGCTAAGTACCGGTACGCCTAGAGAGAGACCGCTAAGTACCGGTACGCCTAGAGAGAGACCGCTAAGTACGGGTACGCCTAGAGAGAGACCGCTAAGTACCGGTACGCCTAGAGAGAGACCGCTAAGTACTGGTACGCCTAGAGAGAGACTGCTAAGTACCGGTACGCCTAGAGAGAGACCGCTAAGTACCGGTACGCCTAGAGAGAGACCGCTAAGTACCGGTACGCCTAGAGAGAGACCTACAGAAAGATGAAATAATTTGTTTCCGTTTGGTAATAAGTTTTCACTCGATCTTTGGTCGAGAAGCACATAAAGCCAATTAAAAAAAAGTTATTCCACTTTTATATGCTATACAATATATAGTTAATATTATAGTAATATATATAAATAGATATAATAAATATAATAAAATATATGTATAGTAAAAATTATAGAAATTGAATTTTAGGTTCCCCCTAAGTAGTAGGATCTTGGGCGGCTTTGTGACAGTTAGACCACACTCATGACTCATCGCTTAGGAATGTGACACCTATGGGTGTCATTGGGTGTCATTGGCGCCAGACTGTCTGGGTGACACCTCCTAATTAGGCTAATAAGACCCTAATTGACAGGTGTCATCAATTAATTAATACATTTAATCCCTAATAGGTGACTTACGACTCCTAATTAGGGTTTAATTGATTATCCTAATTAATCAGACCGATTAGCGCCCTAACACCCAATGGGTCATGAGTGTTGTCTAACTGTCACCTAGAGGTCCAAGAGGGTGTCATAAGTGACACCGCGGCTCTTTTATTTATTAATACTTATTTATTTGTATTTAATATTACTTTATTTATTTGTATTTAATTTTAAATTAATTATTTATTTTGGATTTATTTTAGATTTACCAATAATTAGTTTTATATATTGGTTTCTAAATGACCTCATTGACTTTCATCTCGTTATACTTTGCCATAGGGTATACAGCTCCCTTACTGGTAACTAATTACTCTTATCTATATCCAGACAACTTTATCGTTGACCTTTGACCCCCAATTAGCTTTAACCAAGCAACAGCTTATTAATAATAGTTGTATCCAAGTGCCCCGCCCCCCTCACGTGACACCTCTGACTACTAATTACACTTACCTATATCCAGTAAGCAACCGAGGGTGGACTCTCTATAGCCGAGGGGCACTTGTATAATAACTAATAATCACGAACCCCATCCTCTTATAATATATAACTCTGTAGTAGTCAGTAGCAGTAGTAGTAATAGTAGTAGTAGTAGTAGTATAAGTAGTAAGTAATAGTAAAGGAGATCGGTTTAAACCAAAGTGATAAAGTAACATTATTATATAACATAATCATATAGACAAAGTAGAATAAGATACAGATTCATAATTATTTTATCAAACTCATGTACTACTTACTTCAATGTGCCAATTGTAATAATAATTAAACATTACTCTGATTACGCTGGGTTTGGCCCCATAAGATATTATACTGACGTATTTTATATCAATATATCCATGCGAGTAAACAAGAAGTGAAGTAAATGTTTATTATTATAGTTTTAGAAATTGAATGATATACCCAAGATAGTGAAATAGATAATATACAAGAAATTGCCATTTGATCAGATATATCAAAGCGGCGTCTTTAGTATAATACCGTAATAGTATCAATTAACTCTGTTATACAATGTAAATATACTAAATCTATTTATAAATATATTATGAGCCCTACATTGTATATTTCTCCTACAGGTAGACAATGTAGTATGTTAAAACTTGATATAATTTGGTATAATGTATAACATATTACAAATAAGACTGAGGCAGCTAAACTATATTGCAAAGAAATCAAATATCCTAAAGTAATATACTAGACCCTCCCTCCACCCTATAAATAGTGTTCACCACCTACCCCACCCACCGCCCTTATTACTTCATAATAATGAAAGATAGTACTGGCGCTCCGGTCACTCCGTTCCCTCCGCTGGGGGGGTTAAGTTGTAGGTTTTGACACTATGCAAAATCCGAGCACAGAGTTAGAAGCGCATTGGATAGGCGAACATTTCTTGCAGTGAAAGTATTTCCATACCTATTATAGTTTTCGAGACAGTCAGACATGAGTAGCTAAAATTTGAATTTTTTTCGGTAAAGTCTGATTTCACCGGTACCTGTCATCTGAAATATGGATTGTGATATATCGTTAGATGCGGGTCCACTAACTGTACATTCACATATTTTCAAGGAAAAAATTCGATCAAGGGTTTTCGAAATATTTTCGAATTACCGGAAGCAGACTTTGGACGACCATATCTCCGGTACCGGTAGGCCTATTGAGTCGAAATTTTTTTTAATCTACTTAGAACACTCCAGTTAATGTTTTTTAGTTTGAAAGTTTTGCCCCAAAATGCTCAGAAGTAATTTCGAAAAAACTGATCATTTCGCGATCATGATCTTTTGACCCCCTAGAATTGAACTTTTTTATGGTCAAATTTTGGCTACCCCCCCTAATTCGAGGGTCAGGAATCTTTTTGTAATGTTAAGTTTTTTCATACGGTGAACTCACAGGACTTGGTCTTCGAAATAAAACCGAAAACATGATCTTTCCTGATCATGGCCAGATCAAATCGCTTTTTGAAAATTTTGAAATGCTCAAAAGTTGCCCCTTCTTAATAGAAGTCGATTAGTAAAAAAAAATCGGGGGTCTCAAACAAAGTTTTCGAGAAAATCGGGAAAAACCGAAAAACACGATCTTTTATGATCAGGAAGCTGATCTCGAGAACTGGTTGCCCGATCGAGCCAATTTTTTTTTAATCAACTCAGAATAGACCATTGCACATTTCTTACAATGAATGTTTATTAGAAAAATGCTTAGATTCGATTTTAAATATACTGATCTTTTCGCGATCATGATCTTGAGTTTTGACCCACTAGACTTGAACTTTTTTATGCCCAAATTTTGGCTACCCCCCATAATTCGAGGGTGAGGAATCTTTTTGTGATGTTAAGTTTTTCCATACGGTGAACTCCCAGGACTTGGTCTTCGAAATAAAACCGAAAACACGATCTTTTCTGATCGCGGCCTGATCAAATCGCTTTTTGAAAATTTCGAAATGCTCAAAAGTTGCCCCTTCATCATAGAAGTCGATTCGTAAAAAAAAAATCGGGGGTCTCAAACAAAGTTTTCGAGAAAATCCGAAAAAACTAAAAAATCTGATCTTTAATGATCAGGTATCAGATCTCGAGAACCGGTTGTCCGATCGAGCCAATTTTTTTTTAATCGACTCAGGGCGGTGTTCTGAACGTTTCCTACAGTAATTGTTTATATCCAAAATGCTTAGTTACGATTTTACGAAGTCCGATCTTTGCGCGATCATGATCTTGCGTTTTGACCGGGAAGAATTCACTTTTTTTAAAATATTTTAACGGGAATCATGACTAATGTGGGGTCGCTGAATCTTTTTGTAATGTTAAGTTTTTCGATTGGAGCAAGCCTTGAGTGTCCGCTCCCTGATCAAAACTGATCTTTGCTGATCACGGTCAAGATCTTGATCGGGCAACTTCAAACTCGAAGTTGTGAAGGTAAATCCATATGCTGCCTATCGATTGGCGCCGGTCCCAACTCCGTAGCATTAGCCGTTTTGGCTGTAGCTCCATAGCAACGTGGTTGCTAGGGAAGCGGACTTTTTGACTCAAATTGGCCCTAGCCGGAGAACCGTAGACTTTTTTAACACATTATGTATGGCGAAAAGTTGTCTGGATAAATTTTGAGGGGGGGTCTAGGAACATCCTATTGTTCGTTTTCGCTTAGTTGCTGAGATCCTCTCGTCCCCCAAATCCCAGGATTCTATAAAGGCATTCTGCTGGACTAGTTCCGTGGCCGGAATAGTGTTTGGTGTTCTGCGAACAGAGAACCTAATCGGTTTAGGGCCCTGACCGTCCAGCCGTCTGCAGTTCCATAGTCTGCCGATAGAGGGCGTATTATCTGAAAATTAACATTAAACGCGGTAGGCATCTACTACGGCTTAGGCCATATCTTTTGAGGAGTCATAGAGTAGTCTGAAGTTACCCTGTCTGCCGCTAGAGGGCGTATTATTTGAAAATTAACATCTTCTCTAGCTTTGTTATTTACAATCCACAAAACTATGAAGTTATATTGCTTAAGAGTTCTAAGGGGCGAGCCATGAGGCAAGATATTTGAGATTTATTTAGATATATTATTACTTAATTTTGACCCCCAGTCGGTATCTATTACAATAAGGGCTATATCTTTTGCAGAGTCACAGAGTAGTCTGAAGTTCCTCAGTCTGCCGCTATTGGGCGAAATGACTCAAAGTGAAAACCATATAGTAACCATGAATTGGTTACTAGGCAATAATACTGCATTTTGCAAAGTTAGGCCTATTGCTGACCGAATGAAAATTGCCCTGGTTCATGCGGGGATCGAACCCATGACATGCGGGAGATGTGAATTTAATGCAACCACTACACCAAGGTGGAACAGTAACCTTCGAATTTGTTCGTTGACGTTCGAATTTGTAAGACTCTCATTTAAGACCTGACACAGACTATGCCTCACTGAGCCACTGAGGCACAGACTATGACTCACTGAGGCACTGATGCATAGACTATGCCTGACTGAGGCACAGACTATGCCTCACTGAGGCACTGAGGCATAGACTATGCCTCACTGAAGCACTGATGCATAAACTATGCCTCGCTGGGGCACTGAGGCATAGACTATGCCTCACTGAGGCACTGAGGCATAGACAATGCCTCACTGAGGCACTGAGGCATAGACTATGCCTCACTGAGGCACTGATGCATAGACTATGCCTCACTGAGGCACTGAGGCATAGACTATGCCTCACTGAGGCATTGAGGCATAGACTATGCCTCACTGAGGCATAGACTAGGCCTCACTGAGGCATAGACTAAGCCTCACTGAGGCACAGACTATGCCTTACTGAGGCACTGAGGCATAGACTATGCCTCACCGAGGCACAGACTATGCCTCACTGAGGCACTGAGGCATAGACTATGCCTCACTGAGGCACTGAGAGCATAGTCTGTGCCTCAGTGAGGCTTAGTCTGTGCGTCAGTGAGGCATAGACTATGCCTCAGTGCCTCAGTGAGGCATAGTCTATGCCTCAGTGCCTCAATGGGGCATAGTCTAGGCCTCAGTGCCTCAGTGGGGCATAGTCTGTGCCTCAGTGAGGCATAGTCTATGCATTAGTGCCTCAGTGAGGCATAGTCTATGCCTCTACTACTACTACTACTAGGATCGGCATGCTGCATTGCAGCTGCATTTTTAAGAATGCTGTGCCGGCTTGTCAACAAAATTGCACCGCCACAACTCCCTATCACCCATGACATTTGCTAGATCATCCGCATCTTCAAGGCCAGTGTCCTTTAAGATGCGTCTCAAGAAAGTCATGGGCTGTCCACCATGCTTATTCACTCCATGAGGCTGCCAAAGTACAAGATTATGCACTGGCTGGTCCTCACGGCGAAAGCAATGACCTGCAAAGCGGAGGCGATTTTGTTCTAGTGTCAAGCTTGGGGGAACCAATGAGACACCTCCAATGTTATATAGTGTCTGGTTGTAGATGTGTGCATTATACTTGACACAATGAACCCGGCGTAGCATTCTTGTGAATGTGCCATCCAGAGATTTGGTGTCCTCAGCAGTTAGAGCCCAGCATGGACTCCAATAGAGGAGTACTGGAACTACTGCTGCTCTAAATAACCGGACCTTAAGTTTCCGATTAATTCTCGGTGACTTCCAAATCCTGGAAAGCCTATTCAAGGCTGCCCACGCCTTTCCCTTACGTATTCGAAGGTTCTCACCTGACTTCCGGATCCATGATCCCAGGTAACAGAAGTCATCCACATGCTCAAGCATACCATCTTTTGAGCTTATGCTCATCCGATCAGAGACTTGCTGAGGACTTTCAAAGTTAACTGTCAAAATTTTGGTCTTTCTGGAGTTAATAAAAAGACCAACACTAGAAGCAGCATGTTCTAATGAGCTGAGGAGCAGTTGGGCTCCCTCTAGTGATTCTGAGAGTACTCCTAAATCATCAGCAAAGTCTATATCAGTTAGGTACTTGGCAGGATTTCCTCGACTTCTGGAGCCAGTAGGTGGAGTTATCATCACCCCATCATCATTATGATGACCTAAGGACATGCGTAGAACATAGTTAACAACAATTATGAACAAGAATGGTGCAAGTGTGTCTCCCTGGAGGACGCCCCATAACACTTCAGTCCACAATCACTTCAGTTCACATCACTCCAGTCCTTAAACGTTTGCATTGGTTACCTGTAAATTTACGGATCAAATTTAAAATAGCTTTGTTGACATTCAAGTGTTTACATGGTGCTGCTCCTGCCTACTTGACCCATTTAATAACTCCCTATGTACCTCCACGACAATTACGGTCTGCTGATAAGAGACTTCTATTTGTACCGCAGTTTTACTTGCATAATTACGGTAGACGGGCGTTCTCAATTGCGGCACCAACAATCTGGAACTCCCTCCCGCAAGAAGTTAGAGATGCCACGACGCTGACTCTGTTTAAATCGCGACTCAAAACTCACCTGTACAAAGAGGAATATTGCTGATTTTTATTTAATATTGTTCAAACTTTTTAGTTATTAATTAATTCTCTGTACGTAGCCTTTTTAGTTGGTTTCAAATAGTTTTTAAGCGCCTTGAAATATGTTCAGAAAGGCGCTATATAAATATATATTATTATTATTATTATTATTACTTCAAATGGTTCTGTGTCACCGTCAACAGTAGACACAAATGTTGTCGAACCATCGTATACTGATCTGATTGCTGCAATAATTTCATCAGGAATGCCATATAATGACAGTATGCTGAACATACGTGATCGAGAGACTGAATCAAAGGCCTTGAAGAAGTCAACAAAGATAACAGCCAGATGCCTGTCTTTCTTTTTTGATAACTCTTCAATTATACTTCTAAGTGCCAAAATGGGCTCCATGGTCCCACGACCTTTACGAACCGCATTCTGATTTCCATGGAGCAGTCTCTCAATGGGATCCCTGATGCGATTTAATAGAATTCTATTGTATAGCTTTGCAGCAATCGAGATCAATGAGATTCCCCGAAAAGAACCATAGAGTGTTAGGTTGCCCTTCTTGGGAACTGGCACCTACTTATTTGTTTTCATTTCTTGTGGGACTCTTGTTGTTCGGTACATGTCTACTATGATGGGATAGATGAGCATTAAACACTCAGGTATTTTAAAGACGTCAGGGGGAACACCATCTACTCCACTGGCACGATTGGTCTTAATGCTCTTTGCAGCAGCCTTCACTTCTGCAAAGGAGATATCGCCAATGGGAATATCTGGGAGTACAGACTCAGACACTTTTACTTCTATAAAGTTATCAGGCAATACCCTGTCATTATTGAGGAGCTTTTCAAAGTGGGCTTTCCACCCATTGAGGCGATCGGCTGGTGATTCAGCCTTAACCTTGGTGGTTGGTTGGCTTTTCCGCCCAGTAAGCAAATTGATTGATTTCCATGCCTGGGATGATTGCCTGCTGTCGTCAGCATCATTGATGGCATCAACCTGTTGGTTTATTAGCTCCTGTAGATTAACAGAGTACTGCCTGTTCAGGGACCTAGATGCAGCCTTAACTGCATTCTTGGCCGCTGTAGTCTGTTTGAGTCGGGACTCTTTCTGCGCCTTATGAAGGTCATTTCGGCACTTCTGAATTTTGTTGTCAGTCCAGGGGGCCCTTTTCCTGTTTCGAGGGAATACAGGAACTGTTTCTACAGCTGCTAACGTAACTGCTTCTGTAAAGGCAGTATAGCCCTCACAGTGATCTGCCGCCTCAGAGGCAAGAGCCTCATACCTGTTGCTCAGCTGTAGTGTGAATCTGGATCTCACACTTGGCTGTTGCAACAGAGAGGACCAGTCATGCCGCGGCAAGGCAGATTTCGCTGTTCTGCTAGCACGCAGACTAAGTCTTACCTTGGCCACAATAAGGCGGTGATCACTGGAGAAGGGTCGAAGTGTAAATGCATTACAGTCTTGTATAGAGCTCCTGTATTTCCTACGAAACAGAATATGGTCTATCTGGGACTTGTGACCACTGGGTCCACTATGAGTCCATAGCTTTCCAGTTCGCTTCTTGAACTGGGTTCCAGCCGAAAACAATCCATTTCCAGAGATAAAATCCTGAAGATGGACGGAATTTATGTTAACACTATTGCTATAGACCCAGGGCGATGTAGGTGATTGATGCAGTCTTGCATTAAAGTCCCCCAGGAATGTTAAGAATGCATGCTGATCCACTCCATCAGTACCTGCTTGTAGATTGTGGTCGAAATTTTCCACCTCCTCCTCAGGGGCAACACTAGTTGGAGAATAGCACACAATAAGAACCACCTTAGGAAACTTCTTAGCTAGTCTTCCAGAACATGAGAAGTGGCAACGGATGATGCGGTTAGAGATTTGGTCTATTTTGTCCAATGCTGCATGTGCAGTTGGATTCATCAATAGACCAATTCCACCATTGCCACTATCATCTGCTAACGCGAGGGGGGCGAGTCGCCAACCGCCCCCCATGTCCTTAATCAGAACCTCATCAGTCTGTCCAGTCTGCATTCGGTGCTCTTGAACACCCACTGCGCTAAGAGAAAGCTTCTCTGCCAAGGCAGTCAGCTCACCTTGTCGCATTGGGGACCCGAGTGTTAGGTTGTTTACTGAGGCTAGTCTAGTGACTTGCCTCAGATTCACCAATGGCTTTGTTGGTCGGGGTGGAACATGAGAGTAGCCTCCAACTCCAGAATCCCTCTCCCCATCACAATCTGGCCTCCCTGGTGACCCAGGGTTTGGGCCAGAAAGGTCAACAGGAAAGGGACTCAAAGAATCGTTTGCTGCTCTCTCTCCAGTAGGGGGTGAGACAGGCAGCCGGTCAGGAGTTAACTGACGACTGTGAGGCCGATTGTGTCCGGTAATTCCACTGGCCTCTAGTGGCCGGACCTCCGCATTACTAATGTAATCCATAGTGGGGGTTGGGGGGTGCTTTTTTGCCGAGTCAGCTCTCGGGGCAAATACCACACTCTGGTTTGCCATTCCACTGGGTGGGTGTCGCAATGGAGTCAGATATGAGGCACATCACCCATATCTACGCTGGCGCACATGACCCACCATTGGCTGTTGCAGCTCATCTGCTGGGTCATGCCCTGTACCCTTGCTGCCAGATGCAGGTCGCAGTGAAATGCTCTCAGAGTGGACATGAGAACACTCTACTCCTGACCAGCCATTGGTAGATCACCATCTGCCTGGTCAGGCCATATACCCCTGCAGCCAAGTATATGGGTCCTTAATCCAGGACCAAGGGCGTCCTTATCCCAGAACGAAGGGGGTCCTAGTTACAGGACCAGATTTGCCCTAGTAAGAGGGTCTATGCAGCTACAGGTGGCAACTCCTTTATGCTGCATGGAGGTGGCAAGTTTTCTTGATCAATGACCTAGAATACCTGACCTGACCTGGTCTCAGTGCATCAGTGAGGCATAGTCTGTGCCTCAGTGTGGCATAGTCTATGACTCAGTGAGGTATAGTCTGTGCCTCAGTGCCTCAGTGAGGCATGGTCTGTGTCAGGTCTTAAATGAGAGTCTTACAAATTCGAACTTCAACGAACAAATTCGAAGGTTACTGTTCCACCTTGGTGAAGTGGTTGCGTTGAATTCACATCTCCCGCATGTCATGGGTTCGATCCCCGCATGAACCAGGGCAGCTTTCATTCGGTCAGCAATAGGCCTAACTTTGCAAAATGCAGTATTGTTGTCTAGTAACCAATTCATGGTTACTATATGGTTTTCACTTTGAGTCATTTCGCCCTCTAGCGGCAGACTGAGGAACTTCAGACTACTCTGTGACTCTGCAAAAGATATAGCCCTTATTGTAATAGATACCGACTGGGGGTCAAAATTAAGTAATAATATATCTAAATAAATCTCAAATATCTTGTCGCATGGCTCGCACTTAGAACTCTTAAGCAATATAACTTCATAGTTTTGCGGATTGTAAATAACAAAGCTAGAGAATATGTTAATTTTCAAATAATACGCCCTCTAGCGGCAGACTATGGAACTGCAGACGGCTGGATATAGGTAAGAGTAATTAGTAATCAGAGGTGTCACGAGAGGGGGGCGGGGCGCTTGGATACAACTATTATTAATAAGCTGTTGCTTGGTTAAAGCTAATTGGGGGTCAAAGGTCAACGATAAAGTTGTCTGGATATAGATAATAGTAATTAGTTTCCAGTAAGGGAGCTGTATATCCTATTTGACTTCAAATCCTGGACATCCCATTCAACGCTGCCTATGCCTCCCCTACGAATTAGAAAGCACCTGACTTCCGGATCCATGATCCCAGGTAGCAGAAGTTATTCACATGCTCAAGTATACCATCCTTAGAGCTTATGCTTTATACGTTCAGACATTATCTGGAAACTGTCGAAGTGTTCACGCAATGGATCAGTTTTGTTACAGTTTAACATTAATCTCTCTCAAATGACACGGTTTCAGTAACAGACAGGTTATTCTTTCTATATTATGTATAAAAGTTATCATGATAAAATAAAGTAATAGGAACGCATAAAAAAACACATTTTATTTTAATTGCTTGATATTGGTCTGTCAAAAATATACTTTGTTGAACACAAGATTGTATAAAAGTTAACATATTATATCTTACCTATTGTTGCTGTTGTTGGTTCGCCTTCTATTACAGGAGTTGGTTTCCGACAGCCGAACTCATTACAGGCCACCACGGTGAAATAATGTCGTTCATTGGGTAATCCTGAGACGATTATGGTTGAATCAGTTGTATTTCCTGTTGTTGTAGTAACAATATTTCCGTTACTGTTGTTGTACTCAACTCTAAACCATTGATTAGATCCACCATTGAATCCTGGTGTCCAACTAACTATAACTCTGGAATTATCAACTGCTTCCACTTTAACTCCAGTCGGCATATGTGGACGTCCTATAGCTTCCAACTTAATGTTACATTCACCAAAATTACCGATACCATTTTCAACCCTCCCAAAGTAAATTTGATTAATATCATCTATCGTTACATCATATATAGTTAGATTTAAAACAGCAGTACTTTTATACTCAGAGTTCTCCACTACGACTGATGTTCTATATTTATCACCATCGGGCAGCTTCTTATTTAACTCAGTTTGATTAAACCATTTATTGTCAATAACAGCTGGATAACTTTCCATTGTACATGTTAGGTTAACCTCCTTCCCAAAAACTCCTGTAACAGTTCGCTCTTTTGTATTATTGTGAATCCAATGTGGTTTGTCTAAAGAAGAAAATATGTTTGTATTGTAATTATATTTATTATCAATAGTTAAAACTCGTAAACATAGTAACATACGCTTATAATCAGAGGTTCCGTAGAGTTATTCCGTAAAACATGTTGAAACTTCCACAAAATTGGTCAACTGTTCCACTTTAGTTAAATTATATTGTCGATTTATATGTATCTCTGTAGTTTATCAGTTCTATATTAGTCTATATTATACATATTATACATATATTATTACTAATTATTGAGTGAATACTGTAACTGTGTGGAAACAATATGGAACTGTAATGGTAACAAAGATCTAGATCTATTTGAGTGAAATATGATAGTTGCGTTGATAGTAGAGAGCCATGGAATAGCCATACAACTGTGAAAGTGAAAGTTAGTTATTACATACGGAATAGCCATACAACTGTGAAAGTGAAAGTTAGTTATTGCATACGGAATAGCCATACAACTGTGAAAGTGAAAGTTAGTTATTGCATACGGAATAGCCATACATACAACTGTGAAAGTGAAAGTTAGTTATTGCATACGGAATAGCCATACAACTGTGAAAGTGAAAGTTAGTTATTGCATACGGAATAGCCATACATACAACTCTGAAAGTGAAAGTTAGTTATTGTATACGGAATAGCCATACAACTGTGAAAGTGAAAGTTAGTTATTGCATACGGAATAGCCATACAACTGTGAAAGTGAAAGTTAGTTATTGCATACGGAATAGTCATACAACTGTGAAAGTGAAAGTTAGTTATTTCATACGGAATAGCCATACAACTGTGAAAGTGAAAGTTAGTTATTGAATACGGAATAGCCATACAACTGTGAAAGTGAAAGTTAGTTATTGCATACGGAATAGCCATACAACTGTGAAAGTGAAAGTTAGTTATTGCATACAGAATAGCCATACAACTGTGAAAGTGAAAGTTAGTTATTGCATACGGAATAGCCATACAACTGTGAAAGTGAAAGTTAGTTATTGCATACGGAATAGCCATACAACTGTGAAAGTGAAAGTTAGTTATTGCATACGGAATAGCCATACAACTGTGAAAGTGAAAGTTAGTTATTGCATACGGAATAGCCATACAACTGTGAAAGTGAAAGTTAGTTATTGCATACGGAATAGCCATACAACTGTGAAAGTGAAAGTTAGTTATTGCATACGGAATAGCCATACAACTGTGAAAGTGAAAGTTAGTTATTGCATACGGAATAGCCATACAACTCTGAAAGTGAAAGTTAGTTATTGCATACGGAATAGCCATACAACTGTGAAAGTGAAAGTTAGTTATTGCATACGGAATAGCCATCCAACTGTGAAAGTGAAAGTTAGTTATTGCATACGGAATAGCCATACAACTGTGAAAGTGAAAGTTAGTTATTGCATACGGAATAGCCATACAACTGTGAAAGTGAAAGTTAGTTATTGCATACGGAATAGCCATACAACTCTGAAAGTGAAAGTTAGTTATTGCATACGGAATAGCCATACAACTGTGAAAGTGAAAGTTATTTATTGCATACGGAATAGCCATACAACTGTGAAAGTGAAAGTTAGTTATTGCATACGGAATAGCCATACATACAACTGTGAAAGTGAAAGTTAGTTATTGCATACGGAATAGCCATACAACTGTGAAAGTGAAAGTTAGTTATTGCATACGGAATAGCCATACAACTGTGAAAGTGAAAGTTAGTTATTGCATACGGAATAGCCATACAACTCTGAAAGTTAAAGTTAGTTATTGCATACGGAATAGCCATACAACTCTGAAAGTGAAAGTTAGTTATTGCATACGGAATAGCCATACAACTGTGAAAGTGAAAGTTAGTTATTGCATACGGAATAGCCATACAACTGTGAAAGTGAAAGTTAGTTATTGCATACGGAATAGCCATACAACTGTGAAAGTGAAAGTTAGTTATTGCATACGGAAAAGCCATACAACTGTGAAAGTGAAAGTTAGTTATTGCATACGGAATAGCCATACAACTGTGAAAGTGAAAGTTAGTTATTGCATACGGAATAGCCATACAACTGTGAAAGTGAAAGTTAGTTATTGCATACGGAATAGCCATACAACTCTGAAAGTGAAAGTTAGTTATTGCATACGGAATAGCCATACAACTGTGAAAGTGAAAGTTAGTTATTGCATACGGAATAGCCATACAACTCTGAAAGTTAAAGTTAGTTATTGCATACGGAATAGCCATACAACTCTGAAAGTGAAAGTTAGTTATTGCATACGGAATAGCCATACAACTGTGAAAGTGAAAGTTAGTTATTGCATACGGAATAGCCATACAACTGTGAAAGTGAAAGTTAGTTATTGCATACGGAATAGCCATACAACTGTGAAAGTGAAAGTTAGTTATTGCATACGGAAAAGCCATACAACTGTGAAAGTGAAAGTTAGTTATTGCATACGGAATAGCCATACAACTGTGAAAGTGAAAGTTAGTTATTGCATACGGAATAGCCATACAACTGTGAAAGTGAAAGTTAGTTATTGCATACGGAATAGCCATACAACTCTGAAAGTGAAAGTTAGTTATTGCATACGGAATAGCCATACAACTGTGAAAGTGAAAGTTAGTTATTGCATACGGAATAGCCATACAACTGTGAAAGTGAAAGTTAGTTATTGCATACGGAATAGCCATACAACTCTGAAAGTGAAAGTTAGTTATTGCATACGGAATAGCCATACAACTGTGAAAGTGAAAGTTAGTTATTGCATACGGAATAGCCATACAACTGTGAAAGTGAAAGTTAGTTATTGCATACGGAATAGCCATACAACTGTGAAAGTGAAAGTTAGTTATTGCATACGGAAAAGCCATACAACTGTGAAAGTGAAAGTTAGTTATTGCATACGGAATAGCCATACAACTGTGAAAGTGAAAGTTAGTTATTGCATACGGAATAGCCATACATACAACTCTGAAAGTGAAAGTTAGTTATTGCATACGGAAAAGCCATACAACTGTGAAAGTGAAAGTTAGTTATTGCATACGGAATAGCCATACAACTGTGAAAGTGAAAGTTAGTTATTGCATACGGAATAGCCATACATACAACTCTGAAAGTGAAAGTTAGTTATTGCATACGGAATAGCCATACAACTGTGAAAGTGAAAGTTAGTTATTGCATACGGAATAGCCATACAACTGTGAAAGTGAAAGTTAGTTATTGCATACGGAATAGCCATACATACAACTCTGAAAGTGAAAGTTAGTTATTGCATACGGAATAGCCATACATACAACTGTTAAAGTGAAAGTTAGTTATTGCATACGGAATAGCCATACAACTGTTAAAGTGAAAGTTAGTTATTCCATACGGAATAGCCATACATACAACTCTGAAAGTGAAAGTTAGTTATTGCATACGGAATAGCCATACATACAACTGTTAAAGTGAAAGTTAGTTATTGCATACGGAATAGCCATACAACTGTGAAAGTGAAAGTTAGTTATTCCATACGGAATAGCCATACAACTGTGAAAGTGAAAGTTAGTTATTGCATACGGAATAGCCATACATACAACTCTGAAAGTGAAAGTTAGTTATTGCATACGGAATAGCCATACATACAACTGTTAAAGTGAAAGTTAGTTATTGCATACGGAATAGCCATACAACTCTGAAAGTGAAAGTTAGTTATTGCATACGGAATAGCCATACAACTGTGAAAGTGAAAGTTAGTTATTGCATACGGAATAGCCATACAACTGTGAAAGTGAAAGTTAGTTATTGCATACGGAATAGCCATACATACAACTCTGAAAGTGAAAGTTAGTTATTGCATACGGAATAGCCATACATACAACTGTTAAAGTGAAAGTTAGTTATTGCATACGGAATAGCCATACAACTGTTAAAGTGAAAGTTAGTTATTCCATACGGAATAGCCATACAACTGTGAAAGTGAAAGTTAGTTATTGCATACGGAATAGCCATACAACTGTGAAAGTGAAAGTTAGTTATTGCATACGGAATAGCCATACAACTGTGAAAGAGAAAAATAGTTATTGCATACGGAATAGCCATACATACAACTCTGAAAGTGAAAGTTAGTTATTGCATACGGAATAGCCATACAACTGTTAAAGTGAAAGTTAGTTATTGCATACGGAATAGCCATTCAACTGTGAAAGTGAAAGTTAGTTATTGAATACGGAATAGCCATACAACTGTGAAAGTGAAAGTTAGTTATTGCATACGGAATAGCCATACAACTGTGAAAGTGAAAGTTACTTATTGCATACGGAATAGCCATACAACTGTGAAAGTGAAAGTTAGTTATTGTATACGGAATAGCCATACAACTGTGAAAGTGAAAGTTAGTTATTGCATACGGAATAGCCATACAACTGTGAAAGTGAAAGTTAGTTATTGCATACGGAATAGCCATACATACAACTCTGAAAGTGAAAGTTAGTTATTGCATACGGAATAGCCATACAACTGTTAAAGTGAAAGTTAGTTATTGCATACGGAATAGCCATACAACTGTTAAAGTGAAAGTTAGTTATTGCATACGGAAAAGCCATACAACTGTGAAAGTGAAAGTTAGTTATTGCATACGGAATAGCCATACAACTGTGAAAGTGAAAGTTAGTTATTGCATACGGAATAGCCATACATACAACTCTGAAAGTGAAAGTTAGTTATTGCATACGGAATAGCCATACATACAACTGTTAAAGTGAAAGTTAGTTATTGCATACGGAATAGCCATACAACTGTTAAAGTGAAAGTTAGTTATTCCATACGGAATAGCCATACAACTGTGAAAGTGAAAGTTAGTTATTGCATACGGAATAGCCATACAACTGTGAAAGTGAAAGTTAGTTATTGCATACGGAATAGCCATACAACTGTGAAAGAGAAAAATAGTTATTGCATACGGAATAGCCATACATACAACTCTGAAAGTGAAAGTTAGTTATTGCATACGGAATAGCCATACAACTGTTAAAGTGAAAGTTAGTTATTGCATACGGAATAGCCATTCAACTGTGAAAGTGAAAGTTAGTTATTGAATACGGAATAGCCATACAACTGTGAAAGTGAAAGTTAGTTATTGCATACGGAATAGCCATACAACTGTGAAAGTGAAAGTTACTTATTGCATACGGAATAGCCATACAACTGTGAAAGTGAAAGTTAGTTATTGTATACGGAATAGCCATACAACTGTGAAAGTGAAAGTTAGTTATTGCATACGGAATAGCCATACAACTGTGAAAGTGAAAGTTAGTTATTGCATACGGAATAGCCATACATACAACTCTGAAAGTGAAAGTTAGTTATTGCATACGGAATAGCCATACAACTGTTAAAGTGAAAGTTAGTTATTGCATACGGAATAGCCATACAACTGTTAAAGTGAAAGTTAGTTATTGCATACGGAAAAGCCATACAACTGTGAAAGTGAAAGTTAGTTATTGCATACGGAATAGCCATACAACTGTGAAAGTGAAAGTTAGTTATTGCATACGGCATAGCCATACATACAACCCTGAAAGTGAAAGTTAGTTATTGCATACGGAATAGCCATACAACTGTGAAAGTGAAAGTTAGTTATTGAATACGGAATAGCCATACAACTGTGAAAGTGAAAGTTAGTTATTGCATACGGAATAGCCATACAACTGTGAAAGTGAAAGTTAGTTATTGAATACGGAATAGCCATACAACTGTGAAAGTGAAAGTTAGTTATTGCATACGGAATAGCCATACAACTGTGAAAGTGAAAGTTAGTTATTGCATACGGAATAGCCATACAACTGTGAAAGTGAAAGTTAGTTATTGCATACGGAATAGCCATACAACTGTGAAAGTGAAAGTTAGTTATTGCATACGGAATAGCCATACAACTGTGAAAGTGAAAGTTAGTTATTGCATACGGAATAGCCATACAACTGTGAAAGTGAAAGTTAGTTATTACATACGGAATAGCCATACAACTGTGAAAGTGAAAGTTAGTTATTGCATACGGAATAGCCATACATACAACTGTGAAAGTGAAAGTTAGTTATTGCATACGGAATAGCCATATAACTGTGAAAGTGAAAGTTAGTTATTACATACGGAATAGCCATACAACTGTGAAAGTGAAAGTTAGTTATTGCATACGGAATAGCCATACAACTGTGAAAGTGAAAGTTAGTTATTACATACGGAATAGCCATACAACTGTGAAAGTGAAAGTTAGTTATTGCATACGGAATAGCCATACATACAACTGTGAAAGTGAAAGTTAGTTATTACATACGGAATAGCAATACATACAACTGTGAAAGTGAAAGTTAGTTATTGCATACGGAATAGCCATACAACTGTGAAAGTGAAAGTTAGTTATTGCATACGGAATAGCCATACAACTGTGAAAGTGAAAGTTAGTTATTGCATATTGAATAGCCATACAACTGTGAAAGTGAAAGTTAGTTATTGCATACGGAATAGCCATACAACTGTGAAAGTGAAAGTTAGTTATTGCATACGGAATAGCCATACAACTGTGAAAGTGAAAGTTAGTTATTACATACGGAATAGCAATACATACAACTGTGAAAGTGAAAGTTAGTTATTGCATACGGAATAGCCATACAACTGTGAAAGTGAAAGTTAGTTATTGCATACGGAATAGCCATACAACTGTGAAAGTGAAAGTTAGTTATTGCATACGGAATAGCCATACAACTGTGAAAGTGAAAGTTAGTTATTGCATACGGAATAGCCATACAACTGTGAAAGTGAAAGTTAGTTATTGCATACGGAATAGCCATACAACTGTGAAAGTGAAAGTTAGTTATTGCATACGGAATAGCCATACAACTGTGAAAGTGAAAGTTAGTTATTGCATACGGAATAGCCATACATACAACTGTGAAAGTGAAAGTTAGTTATTACATACGGAATAGCAATACATACAACTGTGAAAGTGAAAGTTAGTTATTGCATACGGAATAGACATACAACTGTGAAAGTGAAAGTTAGTTATTGCATACGGAATAGCCAAACAACTGTGAAAGAGAAAAATAGTTATTGCATACAGAATAGCCATACAACTGTGAAAGTGAAAGTTAGTTATTGCATACGGAATAGCCATACAACTGTGAAAGTGAAAGTTAGTTATTGCATACGGAATAGCCATACAACTGTGAAAGAGAAAAATAGTTATTGCATACAGAATAGCCATACAACTGTGAAAGTGAAAGTTAGTTATTGCATACGGAATAGCCATACAACTGTGAAAGTGAAAGTTAGTTATTGCATACGGAATAGCCATACAACTGTGAAAGTGAAAGTTACTTATTGCATACGGAATAGCAATACAACTGTGAAAGAGAAAAATAGTTATTGCATACAGAATAGCCATACAACTGTGAAAGTGAAAGTTAGTTATTGCATACGGAATAGCCATACAACTGTGAAAGTGAAAGTTAGTTATTGCATACGGAATAGCCATACAACTGTGAAAGTGAAAGTTAGTTATTGCATACGGAATAGCCATACAACTGTGAAAGAGAAAAATAGTTATTGCATACGGAATAGCCATACAACTGTGAAAGTGAAAGTTAGTTATTGCATACGGAATAGCCATACATACAACTGTGAAAGTGAAAGTTAGTTATTGCATACGGAATAGCCATACAACTGTGAAAGAGAAAAATAGTTATTGCATACGGAATAGCCATACAACTGTGAAAGTGAAAGTTAGTTATTGCATACGGAATAGCCATACAACTGTGAAAGAGAAAAATAGTTATTGCATACGGAATAGCCATACAACTGTGAAAGTGAAAGTTAGTTATTGCATACGGAATAGCCATACATACAACTGTGAAAGTGAAAGTTAGTTATTGCATACGGAATAGCCATACATACAACTGTGAAAGTGAAAGTTAGTTATTGCATACGGAATAGCCAAACAACTGTGAAAGAGAAAAATAGTTATTGCATACGGAATAGCCATACAACTGTGAAAGTGAAAGTTAGTTATTGCATACGGAATAGCTATACAACTGTGAAAGAGAAAAATAGTTATTGCATACGGAATAGCCATACAACTGTGAAAGTGAAAGTTAGTTATTGCATACGGAATAGCCATACATACAACTGTGAAAGTGAAAGTTAGTTATTGCATACGGAATAGCCATACATACAACTGTGAAAGTGAAAGTTAGTTATTGCATACGGAATAGCCAAACAACTGTGAAAGAGAAAAATAGTTATTGCATACGGAATAGCCATACAACTGTGAAAGAGAAGGTTAGTTATTGCATACGGAATAGCCAAACAACTGTGAAAGTGAAAGTTAGTTATTGCATACGGAATAGCCAAACAACTGTGAAAGTGAAAGTTAGTTATTGCATACGGAATAGCCATACAACTGTGAAAGAGAAAAATAGTTATTGCATACGGAATAGCCATACAACTGTGAAAGTGAAAGTTAGTTATTGCATACGGAATAGCCATACATACAACTGTGAAAGTGAAAGTTAGTTATTGCATACGGAATAGCCATACATACAACTGTGAAAGTGAAAGTTAGTTATTGCATACGGAATAGCCATACATACAACTGTGAAAGAGAAAAATAGTTATTGCATACGGAATAGCCATACAACTGTGAAAGTGAAAGTTAGTTATTGCATACGGAATAGCTATACAACTGTGAAAGTGAAAGTTAGTTATTGCATACGGAATAGCCATACAACTGTGAAAGTGAAAGTTAGTTATTGTATACGGAATAGCCATACAACTGTGAAAGAGAAAAATAGTTATTGCATACGGAATAGCCATACAACTGTGAAAGAGAAGGTTAGTTATTGCATACGGAATAGCCATACATACAACTGTGAAAGAGAAAAATAGTTATTGTATACGGAATAGCCATACAACTGTGAAAGTGAAAGTTAGTTATTGTATACGGAATAGCCATACAACTGTGAAAGTGAAAGTTAGTTATTGCATACGGAATAGCTATACAACTGTGAAAGTGAAAGTTAGTTATTGCATACGGAATAGCCATACAACTGTGAAAGTGAAAGTTAGTTATTGTATACGGAATAGCCATACAACTGTGAAAGAGAAAAATAGTTATTGCATACGGAATAGCCATACAACTGTGAAAGAGAAAGTTATTTATTGTATACGGAATAGCCATACAACTGTGAAAGTGAAAGTTAGTTATTGTATACGGAATAGCCATACAACTGTGAAAGAGAAAAATAGTTATTGTATACGGAATAGCCATACAACTGTGAAAGTGAAAGTTAGTTATTGCATACGGAATAGCCATACAACTGTGAAAGTGAAAGTTAGTTATTGTATACGGAATAGCCATACAACTGTGAAAGAGAAAAATAGTTATTGTATACGGAATAGCCATACAACTGTGAAAGTGAAAGTTAGTTATTGCATACGGAATAGCCATACAACTGTGAAAGTGAAAGTTAGTTATTGTATACGGAATAGCCATACAACTGTGAAAGAGAAAAATAGTTATTGTATACGGAATAGCCATACAACTGTGAAAGTGAAAGTTAGTTATTGCATACGGAATAGCCATACAACTGTGAAAGTGAAAGTTAGTTATTGTATACGGAATAGCCATACAACTGTGAAAGAGAAAAATAGTTATTGTATACGGAATAGCCATACAACTGTGAAAGTGAAAGTTAGTTATTGCATACGGAATAGCCATACAACTGTGAAAGTGAAAGTTAGTTATTGTATACGGAATAGCCATACAACTGTGAAAGTGAAAGTTAGTTATTGCATACGGAATAGCCATACAACTGTGAAAGTGAAAGTTAGTTATTGCATACAGAATAGCCATACAACTGTGAAAGTGAAAGTTAGTTATTGCATACGGAATAGCCATACAACTGTGAAAGAGAAGGTTAGTTATTGTATACGGAATAGCCATACAACTGTGAAAGTGAAAGTTAGTTATTGTATACGGAATAGCCATACAACTGTGAAAGTGAAAGTTAGTTATTGTATACGGAATAGTCATACAACTGTGAAAGTGAAAGTTAGTTATTGTATACGGAATAGCCATACAACTGTGAAAGAGAAAAATAGTTATTGTATACGGAATAGCCATACAACTGTGAAAGAGAAGGTTAGTTATTGTATACGGAATAGCCATACAACTGTGAAAGAGAAAAATAGTTATTGTATACGGAATAGCCATACATACAACTGTGAAAGTGAAAGTTAGTTATTGTATACGGAATAGCCATACAACTGTGAAAGTGAAAGTTAGTTATTGTATACGGAATAGCCATACAACTGTGAAAGTGAAAGTTAGTTATTGTATACGGAATAGTCATACAACTGTGAAAGTGAAAGTTAGTTATTGCATACGGAATAGCCATACAACTGTGAAAGTGAAAGTTAGTTATTGTATACGGAATAGCCATACAACTGTGAAAGAGAAAAATAGTTATTGTATACGGAATAGCCATACAACTGTGAAAGAGAAAAATAGTTATTGTATACGGAATAGCCATACAACTGTGAAAGTGAAAGTTAGTTATTGCATACGGAATAGCCATACAACTGTGAAAGTGAAAGTTAGTTATTGTATACGGAATAGCCATACAACTGTGAAAGAGAAAAATAGTTATTGTATACGGAATAGCCATACAACTGTGAAAGTGAAAGTTAGTTATTGCATACGGAATAGCCATACAACTGTGAAAGTGAAAGTTAGTTATTGCATACGGAATAGCCATACAACTGTGAAAGAGAAAAATAGTTATTGTATACGGAATAGCCATACAACTGTGAAAGTGAAAGTTAGTTATTGCATACGGAATAGCCATACAACTGTGAAAGTGAAAGTTAGTTATTGTATACGGAATAGCCATACAACTGTGAAAGAGAAAAATAGTTATTGTATACGGAATAGCCATACAACTGTGAAAGTGAAAGTTAGTTATTGCATACGGAATAGCCATACAACTGTGAAAGAGAAAAATAGTTATTGTATACGGAATAGCCATACAACTGTGAAAGAGAAGGTTAGTTATTGTATACGGAATAGACATACAACCTTGAAAGTGAAAGTTAGTTATTGCATACGGAATAGCCATACAACTGTGAAAGTGAAAGTTAGTTATTGTATACGGAATAGTCATACAACTGTGAAAGTGAAAGTTAGTTATTGTATACGGAATAGACATACAACCTTGAAAGTGAAAGTTAGTTATTGCATACGGAATAGCCATACAACTGTGAAAGTGAAAGTTAGTTATTGTATACGGAATAGACATACAACCTTGAAAGTGAAAGTTAGTTATTGCATACGGAATAGCCATACAACTGTGAAAGTGAAAGTTAGTTATTGTATACGGAATAGACATACAACCTTGAAAGAGAAAAATAGTTATTGCATACGGAATAGCCATACAACTGTGAAAGTGAAAGTTAGTTATTGTATACGGAATAGACATACAACCTTGAAAGTGAAAGTTAGTTATTGCATACGGAATAGCCATACAACTGTGAAAGTGAAAGTTAGTTATTGCATACGGAATAGCCATACAACTGTGAAAGTGAAAGTTAGTTATTGCATACGGAATAGCCATACAACTGTGAAAGTGAAAGTTAGTTATTGTATACGGAATAGCCATACAACTGTGAAAGTGAAAGTTAGTTATTGCATACGGAATAGCCATACAACTGTGAAAGTGAAAGTTAGTTATTGTATACGGAATAGACATACAACCTTGAAAGTGAAAGTTAGTTATTGCATACGGAATAGCCATACAACTGTGAAAGTGAAAGTTAGTTATTGTATACGGAATAGACATACAACCTTGAAAGAGAAAAATAGTTATTGCATACGGAATAGCCATACAACTGTGAAAGTGAAAGTTAGTTATTGTATACGGAATAGACATACAACCTTGAAAGTGAAAGTTAGTTATTGCATACGGAATAGCCATACAACTGTGAAAGTGAAAGTTAGTTATTGTATACGGAATAGACATACAACTGTGAAAGAGAAAAATAGTTATTGCATACGGAATAGACATACAACTGTGAAAGTGAAAAATAGTTATTGTATACGGAATAGCCATACAACTGTGAAAGAGAAAAATAGTTATTGTATACGGAATAGCCATACAACTGTGAAAGTGAAAGTTAGTTATTGCATACGGAATAGCCATACAACTGTGAAAGTGAAAGTTAGTTATTGTATACGGAATAGCCATACAACTGTGAAAGTGAAAGTTAGTTATTGCATACGGAATAGCCATACAACTGTGAAAGTGAAAGTTAGTTATTGTATACGGAATAGCCATACAACTGTGAAAGTGAAAGTTAGTTATTGTATACGGAATAGCCATACAACTGTGAAAGTGAAAGTTAGTTATTGCATACGGAATAGCCATACAACCTTGAAAGTGAAAGTTAGTTATTGCATACGGAATAGCCATACAACTGTGAAAGTGAAAGTTAGTTATTGTATACGGAATAGACATACAACCTTGAAAGTGAAAGTTAGTTATTGCATACGGAATAGCCATACAACTGTGAAAGTGAAAGTTAGTTATTGTATACGGAATAGACATACAACCTTGAAAGTGAAAGTTAGTTATTGCATACGGAATAGCCATACAACTGTGAAAGTGAAAGTTAGTTATTGTATACGGAATAGACATACAACCTTGAAAGTGAAAGTTAGTTATTGCATACGGAATAGCCATACAACTGTGAAAGTGAAAGTTAGTTATTGTATACGGAATAGACATACAACCTTGAAAGAGAAAAATAGTTATTGCATACGGAATAGCCATACAACTGTGAAAGTGAAAGTTAGTTATTGTATACGGAATAGACATACAACCTTGAAAGTGAAAGTTAGTTATTGCATACGGAATAGCCATACAACTGTGAAAGTGAAAGTTAGTTATTGCATACGGAATAGCCATACAACTGTGAAAGTGAAAGTTAGTTATTGTATACGGAATAGACATACAACCTTGAAAGTGAAAGTTAGTTATTGCATACGGAATAGCCATACAACTGTGAAAGAGAAAAATAGTTATTGTATACGGAATAGCCATACAACTGTGAAAGTGAAAGTTAGTTATTGCATACGGAATAGCCATACAACTGTGAAAGAGAAAAATAGTTATTGTATACGGAATAGCCATACAACTGTGAAAGTGAAAGTTAGTTATTGCATACGGAATAGCCATACAACTGTGAAAGTGAAAGTTAGTTATTGTATACGGAATAGCCATACAACTGTGAAAGTGAAAGTTAGTTATTGCATACGGAATAGCCATACAACTGTGAAAGTGAAAGTTAGTTATTGTATACGGAATAGACATACAACCTTGAAAGTGAAAGTTAGTTATTGCATACGGAATAGCCATACAACTGTGAAAGTGAAAGTTAGTTATTGTATACGGAATAGACATACAACCTTGAAAGTGAAAGTTAGTTATTGCATACGGAATAGCCATACAACTGTGAAAGTGAAAGTTAGTTATTGTATACGGAATAGACATACAACCTTGAAAGTGAAAGTTAGTTATTGCATACGGAATAGCCATACAACTGTGAAAGTGAAAGTTAGTTATTGTATACGGAATAGACATACAACCTTGAAAGTGAAAGTTAGTTATTGCATACGGAATAGCCATACAACTGTGAAAGTGAAAGTTAGTTATTGTATACGGAATAGACATACAACCTTGAAAGTGAAAGTTAGTTATTGCATACGGAATAGCCATACAACTGTGAAAGTGAAAGTTAGTTATTGTATACGGAATAGACATACAACCTTGAAAGTGAAAGTTAGTTATTGCATACGGAATAGCCATACAACTGTGAAAGTGAAAGTTAGTTATTGTATACGGAATAGACATACAACCTTGAAAGTGAAAGTTAGTTATTGCATACGGAATAGCCATACAACTGTGAAAGTGAAAGTTAGTTATTGTATACGGAATAGACATACAACCTTGAAAGAGAAAAATAGTTATTGCATACGGAATAGCCATACAACTGTGAAAGTGAAAGTTAGTTATTGTATACGGAATAGACATACAACCTTGAAAGTGAAAGTTAGTTATTGCATACGGAATAGCCATACAACTGTGAAAGTGAAAGTTAGTTATTGCATACGGAATAGCCATACAACTGTGAAAGTGAAAGTTAGTTATTGTATACGGAATAGACATACAACCTTGAAAGTGAAAGTTAGTTATTGCATACGGAATAGCCATACAACTGTGAAAGAGAAAAATAGTTATTGTATACGGAATAGCCATACAACTGTGAAAGTGAAAGTTAGTTATTGCATACGGAATAGCCATACAACTGTGAAAGTGAAAGTTAGTTATTGTATACGGAATAGCCATACAACTGTGAAAGTGAAAGTTAGTTATTGCATACGGAATAGCCATACAACTGTGAAAGTGAAAGTTAGTTATTGTATACGGAATAGACATACAACCTTGAAAGTGAAAGTTAGTTATTGCATACGGAATAGCCATACAACTGTGAAAGTGAAAGTTAGTTATTGTATACGGAATAGACATACAACCTTGAAAGAGAAAAATAGTTATTGCATACGGAATAGCCATACAACTGTGAAAGTGAAAGTTAGTTATTGTATACGGAATAGACATACAACCTTGAAAGTGAAAGTTAGTTATTGCATACGGAATAGCCATACAACTGTGAAAGTGAAAGTTAGTTATTGTATACGGAATAGACATACAACTGTGAAAGAGAAAAATAGTTATTGTATACGGAATAGCCATACAACTGTGAAAGAGAAAAATAGTTATTGTATACGGAATAGCCATACAACTGTGAAAGAGAAAAATAGTTATTGTATACGGAATAGCCATACAACTGTGAAAGTGAAAGTTAGTTATTGCATACGGAATAGCCATACAACTGTGAAAGTGAAAGTTAGTTATTGTATACGGAATAGCCATACAACTGTGAAAGTGAAAGTTAGTTATTGCATACGGAATAGTCATACAACTGTGATAGTGAAAGTTAGTTATTGCATACGGAATAGCCATACAACTGTGAAAGTGAAAGTTAGTTATTGTATACGGAATAGCCATACAACTGTGAAAGTGAAAGTTAGTTATTGTATACGGAATAGCCATACAACTGTGAAAGTGAAAGTTAGTTATTGCATACGGAATAGCCATACAACTGTGAAAGTGAAAGTTAGTTATTGTATACGGAATAGCCATACAACTGTGAAAGTGAAAGTTAGTTATTGTATACGGAATAGCCATACAACTGTGAAAGTGAAAGTTAGTTATTGCATACGGAATAGCCATACAACCTTGAAAGTGAAAGTTAGTTATTGCATACGGAATAGCCATACAACTGTGAAAGTGAAAGTTAGTTATTGTATACGGAATAGACATACAACCTTGAAAGTGAAAGTTAGTTATTGCATACGGAATAGCCATACAACTGTGAAAGTGAAAGTTAGTTATTGTATACGGAATAGACATACAACCTTGAAAGTGAAAGTTAGTTATTGCATACGGAATAGCCATACAACTGTGAAAGTGAAAGTTAGTTATTGTATACGGAATAGACATACAACCTTGAAAGTGAAAGTTAGTTATTGCATACGGAATAGCCATACAACTGTGAAAGTGAAAGTTAGTTATTGTATACGGAATAGACATACAACCTTGAAAGTGAAAGTTAGTTATTGCATACGGAATAGCCATACAACTGTGAAAGTGAAAGTTAGTTATTGTATACGGAATAGACATACAACCTTGAAAGTGAAAGTTAGTTATTGCATACGGAATAGCCATACAACTGTGAAAGTGAAAAATAGTTATTGTATACGGAATAGCCATACAACCTTGAAAGTGAAAGTTAGTTATTGCATACGGAATAGCCATACAACTGTGAAAGTGAAAGTTAGTTATTGCATACGGAATAGCCATACAACTGTGAAAGTGAAAGTTAGTTATTGCATACGGAATAGCCATACAACTGTGAAAGAGAAAAATAGTTATTGTATACGGAATAGACATACAACCTTGAAAGTGAAAGTTAGTTATTGCATACGGAATAGCCATACAACTGTGAAAGTGAAAGTTAGTTATTGTATACGGAATAGACATACAACCTTGAAAGTGAAAGTTAGTTATTGCATACGGAATAGCCATACAACTGTGAAAGTGAAAGTTAGTTATTGTATACGGAATAGCCATACAACTGTGAAAGTGAAAGTTAGTTATTGTATACGGAATAGCCATACAACTGTGAAAGTGAAAGTTAGTTATTGTATACGGAATAGCCATACAACTGTGAAAGTGAAAGTTAGTTATTGTATACGGAATAGCCATACAACTGTGAAAGTGAAAGTTAGTTATTGTATACGGAATAGCCATACAACTGTGAAAGTGAAAGTTAGTTATTGTATACGGAATAGCCATACAACTGTGAAAGTGAAAGTTAGTTATTGTATACGGAATAGACATACAACCTTGAAAGTGAAAGTTAGTTATTGCATACGGAATAGCCATACAACTGTGAAAGTGAAAAATAGTTATTGTATACGGAATAGCCATACAACTGTGAAAGAGAAAAATAGTTATTGTATACGGAATAGCCATACAACTGTGAAAGTGAAAGTTAGTTATTGCATACGGAATAGCCATACAACCTTGAAAGTGAAAGTTAGTTATTGCATACGGAATAGCCATACAACTGTGAAAGAGAAAAATAGTTATTGCATACGGAATAGCCATACAACTGTGAAAGTGAAAGTTAGTTATTGCATACGGAATAGCCATACAACTGTGAAAGAGAAAAATAGTTATTGTATACGGAATAGCCATACAACCTTGAAAGTGAAAGTTAGTTATTGCATACGGAATAGCCATACAACTGTGAAAGAGAAAAATAGTTATTGTATACGGAATAGCCATACAACTGTGAAAGTGAAAGTTAGTTATTGCATACGGAATAGCCATACATACAACTGTGAAAGTGAAAGTTAGTTATTGCATACGGAATAGCCATACAACCTTGAAAGTGAAAGTTAGTTATTGCATACGGAATAGCCATACAACTGTGAAAGAGAAAAATAGTTATTGTATACGGAATAGCCATACAACTGTGAAAGTGAAAGTTAGTTATTGCATACGGAATAGCCATACAACTGTGAAAGTGAAAGTTAGTTATTGTATACGGAATAGCCATACAACTGTGAAAGTGAAAGTTAGTTATTGCATACGGAATAGCCATACAACTGTGAAAGAGAAAAATAGTTATTGTATACGGAATAGCCATACAACTGTGAAAGTGAAAGTTAGTTATTGTATACGGAATAGCCATACAACTGTGAAAGAGAAAGTTAGTTATTGCATACGGAATAGCCATACATACAACTGTGAAAGAGAAAGTTAGTTATTGCATACGGAATAGCCAAACAACTGTGAAAGTGAAAGTTAGTTATTGCATACGGAATAGCGATGCAACTGTGAAAGTGAAAGTTAGTTATTGCATACGGAATAGCCAAACAACTGTGAAAGTGAAAGTTAGTTATTGCATACGGAATAGCGATGCAACTGTGAAAGTGAAAGTTAGTTATTGCATACGGAATAGCGATGCAACTGTGAAAGTGAAAGTTAGTTATTGTATACGGAATAGCCATACAACTGTGAAAGAGAAAGTTAGTTATTGCATACGGAATAGCCATACATACAACTGTGAAAGAGAAAGTTAGTTATTGCATACGGAATAGCCAAACAACTGTGAAAGTGAAAGTTAGTTATTGCATACGGAATAGCGATGCAACTGTGAAAGTGAAAGTTAGTTATTGTATACGGAATAGCCATACAACTGTGAAAGAGAAAAATAGTTATTGTATACGGAATAGCCATACAACTGTGAAAGTGAAAGTTAGTTATTGTATACGGAATAGCCATACAACTGTGAAAGAGAAAGTTAGTTATTGCATACGGAATAGCCATACATACAACTGTGAAAGAGAAAGTTAGTTATTGCATACGGAATAGCCATACAACTGTGAAAGTGAAAGTTAGTTATTGTATACGGAATAGCCATACAACTGTGAAAGTGAAAGTTAGTTATTGTATACGGAATAGCCATACAACTGTGAAAGTGAAAGTTAGTTATTGTATACGGAATAGCCATACAACTGTGAAAGTGAAAGTTAGTTATTGTATACGGAATAGCCATACAACTGTGAAAGTGAAAGTTAGTTATTGTATACGGAATAGCCATACAACTGTGAAAGTGAAAGTTAGTTATTGTATACGGAATAGCCATACAACTGTGAAAGAGAAAGTTAGTTATTGCATACGGAATAGCCATACATACAACTGTGAAAGAGAAAGTTAGTTATTGCATACGGAATAGCCATACAACTGTGAAAGAGAAAAATAGTTATTGTATACGGAATAGCCATACAACTGTGAAAGTGAAAGTTAGTTATTGCATACGGAATAGCCATACAACTGTGAAAGAGAAAAATAGTTATTGTATACGGAATAGCCATACAACTGTGAAAGTGAAAGTTAGTTATTGTATACGGAATAGCCATACAACTGTGAAAGAGAAAGTTAGTTATTGCATACGGAATAGCCATACATACAACTGTGAAAGAGAAAGTTAGTTATTGCATACGGAATAGCCAAACAACTGTGAAAGTGAAAGTTAGTTATTGCATACGGAATAGCGATGCAACTGTGAAAGTGAAAGTTAGTTATTGCATACGGAATAGCGATGCAACTGTGAAAGTGAAAGTTAGTTATTACATACGGAATAGCCATACAACTGTGAAAGAGAAAAATAGTTATTGTATACGGAATAGCCATACAACTGTGAAAGTGAAAGTTAGTTATTGTATACGGAATAGCCATACAACTGTGAAAGTGAAAGTTAGTTATTGCATACGGAATAGCCATACAACTCTGAAAGTGAAAGTTAGTTATTGTATACGGAATAGCGATGCAACTGTGAAAGTGAAAGTTAGTTATTGCATACGGAATAGCCAAACAACTGTGAAAGTGAAAGTTAGTTATTGCATACGGAATAGCGATGCAACTGTGAAAGTGAAAGTTAGTTATTGCATACGGAATAGCGATGCAACTGTGAAAGTGAAAGTTAGTTATTGTATACGGAATAGCCATACAACTGTGAAAGAGAAAGTTAGTTATTGCATACGGAATAGCCATACATACAACTGTGAAAGAGAAAGTTAGTTATTGCATACGGAATAGCCAAACAACTGTGAAAGTGAAAGTTAGTTATTGCATACGGAATAGCGATGCAACTGTGAAAGTGAAAGTTAGTTATTGTATACGGAATAGCCATACAACTGTGAAAGAGAAAAATAGTTATTGTATACGGAATAGCCATACAACTGTGAAAGTGAAAGTTAGTTATTGCATACGGAATAGCCAAACAACTGTGAAAGTGAAAGTTAGTTATTGCATACGGAATAGCCATACAACCTTGAAAGTGAAAGTTAGTTATTGCATACGGAATAGCCATACAACCTTGAAAGTGAAAGTTAGTTATTGCATACGGAATAGCCATACAACTGTGAAAGTGAAAGTTAGTTATTGCATACGGAATAGCCAAACAACTGTGAAAGTGAAAGTTAGTTATTGCATACGGAATAGCCATACAACCTTGAAAGTGAAAGTTAGTTATTGCATACGGAATAGCCATACAACCTTGAAAGTGAAAGTTAGTTATTGCATACGGAATAGCCATACAACTGTGAAAGTGAAAGTTAGTTATTGCATACGGAATAGCCAAACAACTGTGAAAGTGAAAGTTAGTTATTGCATACGGAATAGCCATACAACCTTGAAAGTGAAAGTTAGTTATTGCATACGGAATAGCCATACAACCTTGAAAGTGAAAGTTAGTTATTGCATACGGAATAGCCATACAACTGTGAAAGTGAAAGTTAGTTATTGCATACGGAATAGCCATACAACCTTGAAAGTGAAAGTTAGTTATTGCATACGGAATAGCGATGCAACTGTGAAAGAGAAAAATAGTTATTGTATACGGAATATCCATACAACTGAGAAAGTTAAAGTTAGTTATTGCATACGGAATAGCCATACAACTGTGAAAGTGAAAGTTAGTTATTGTATACGGAATAGCCATACAACTGTGAAAGTGAAAGTTAGTTATTGTATACGGAATAGCCATACAACTGTGAAAGTGAAAGTTAGTTATTGCATACGGAATAGCCATACAACCTTGAAAGTGAAAGTTAGTTATTGCATACGGAATAGCGATGCAACTGTGAAAGAGAAAAATAGTTATTGTATACGGAATAGCCATACAACTGTGAAAGTGAAAGTTAGTTATTGCATACGGAATAGCCATACAACTGTGAAAGTGAAAGTTAGTTATTGTATACGGAATAGCCATACAACTGTGAAAGTGAAAGTTAGTTATTGTATACGGAATAGCCATACAACTGTGAAAGTGAAAGTTAGTTATTGCATACGGAATAGCCATACAACCTTGAAAGTGAAAGTTAGTTATTGCATACGGAATAGCCATACAACTGTGAAAGTGAAAGTTAGTTATTGTATACGGAATAGCCATACAACTGTGAAAGTGAAAGTTAGTTATTGCATACGGAATAGCCATACAACCTTGAAAGTGAAAGTTAGTTATTGCATACGGAATAGCCATACAACTGTGAAAGTGAAAGTTAGTTATTGTATACGGAATAGCCATACAACTGTGAAAGTGAAAGTTAGTTATTGCATACGGAATAGCCATACAACCTTGAAAGTGAAAGTTAGTTATTGCATACGGAATAGCCATACAACCTTGAAAGTGAAAGTTAGTTATTGCATACGGAATAGCGATGCAACTGTGAAAGAGAAAAATAGTTATTGTATACGGAATAGCCATACAACTGTGAAAGTGAAAGTTAGTTATTGCATACGGAATAGCGATGCAACTGTGAAAGTGAAAGTTAGTTATTGCATACGGAATAGCCATACAACTGTGAAAGTGAAAGTTAGTTATTGCATACGGAATAGCCATACAACCTTGAAAGTGAAAGTTAGTTATTGCATACGGAATAGCCATACAACTGTGAAAGTGAAAGTTAGTTATTGTATACGGAATAGCGATGCAACTGTGAAAGAGAAAAATAGTTATTGTATACGGAATAGCCATACAACTGTGAAAGAGAAGGTTAGTTATTGCATACGGAATAGCGATGCAACTGTGAAAGTGAAAGTTAGTTATTGCATACGGAATAGCCATACAACTGTGAAAGTGAAAGTTAGTTATTGCATACGGAATAGCGATGCAACTGTGAAAGTGAAAGTTAGTTATTGCATACGGAATAGCCATACAACTGTGAAAGTGAAAGTTAGTTATTGCATACGGAATAGCCATACAACTGTGAAAGTGAAAGTTAGTTATTGCATACGGAATAGCGATGCAACTGTGAAAGTGAAAGTTAGTTATTGCATACGGAATAGCCATACAACTGTGAAAGTGAAAGTTAGTTATTGCATACGGAATAGCGATGCAACTGTGAAAGTGAAAGTTAGTTATTGCATACGGAATAGCCATACAACTGTGAAAGTGAAAGTTAGTTATTGCATACGGAATAGCCATACAACTGTGAAAGTGAAAGTTAGTTATTGCATACGGAATAGCGATGCAACTGTGAAAGTGAAAGTTAGTTATTGCATACGGAATAGCGATGCAACTGTGAAAGTGAAAGTTAGTTATTGCATACGGAATAGCGATGCAACTGTGAAAGTGAAAGTTAGTTATTGCATACGGAATAGCGATGCAACTGTGAAAGTGAAAGTTAGTTATTGCATACGGAATAGCCATACAACTGTGAAAGTGAAAGTTAGTTATTGCATACGGAATAGCCATACAACTGTGAAAGTGAAAGTTAGTTATTGCATACGGAATAGCGATGCAACTGTGAAAGTGAAAGTTAGTTATTGCATACGGAATAGCCATACAACTGTGAAAGTGAAAGTTAGTTATTGCATACGGAATAGCGATGCAACTGTGAAAGTGAAAGTTAGTTATTGCATACGGAATAGCGATGCAACTGTGAAAGTGAAAGTTAGTTATTGCATACGGAATAGCCATACAACTGTGAAAGTGAAAGTTAGTTATTGCATACGGAATAGCGATGCAACTGTGAAAGTGAAAGTTAGTTATTGCATACGGAATAGCCATACAACTGTGAAAGTGAAAGTTAGTTATTGCATACGGAATAGCGATGCAACTGTGAAAGTGAAAGTTAGTTATTGCATACGGAATAGCCATACAACTGTGAAAGTGAAAGTTAGTTATTGCATACGGAATAGCGATGCAACTGTGAAAGTGAAAGTTAGTTATTGCATACGGAATAGCCATACAACTGTGAAAGTGAAAGTTAGTTATTGCATACGGAATAGCCATACAACTGTGAAAGTGAAAGTTAGTTATTGCATACGGAATAGCGATGCAACTGTGAAAGTGAAAGTTAGTTATTGCATACGGAATAGCCATACAACTGTGAAAGTGAAAGTTAGTTATTGCATACGGAATAGCCATACAACCTTGAAAGTGAAAGTTAGTTATTGCATACGGAATAGCCATACAACTGTGAAAGTGAAAGTTAGTTATTGTATACGGAATAGCCATACAACTGTGAAAGTGAAAGTTAGTTATTGCATACGGAATAGCCATACAACCTTGAAAGTGAAAGTTAGTTATTGCATACGGAATAGCCATACAACTGTGAAAGTGAAAGTTAGTTATTGTATACGGAATATCCATACAACTGTGAAAGTGAAAGTTAGTTATTGCATACGGAATAGCCATACAACTGTGAAAGTGAAAGTTAGTTATTGCATACGGAATAGCCATACAACCTTGAAAGTGAAAGTTAGTTATTGCATACGGAATATCCATACAACTGTGAAAGTGAAAGTTAGTTATTGCATACAGAATAGTCATACAACTGTGAAAGTGAAAGTTAGTTATTGTATACGGAATAGCGATGCAACTGTGAAAGAGAAAAATAGTTATTGTATACGGAATAGCCATACAACTGTGAAAGTGAAAGTTAGTTATTGCATACGGAATAGCCATACAACCTTGAAAGTGAAAGTTAGTTATTGCATACGGAATAGCGATGCAACTGTGAAAGTGAAAGTTAGTTATTGCATACGGAATAGCCATACAACTGTGAAAGTGAAAGTTAGTTATTGCATACGGAATAGCCATACAACCTTGAAAGTGAAAGTTAGTTATTGCATACGGAATAGCCATACAACTGTGAAAGTGAAAGTTAGTTATTGTATACGGAATAGACATACAACTGTGAAAGTGAAAGTTAGTTATTGCATACGGAATAGCCATACAACCTTGAAAGTGAAAGTTAGTTATTGCATACGGAATAGCGATGCAACTGTGAAAGTGAAAGTTAGTTATTGCATACGGAATAGCCATACAACTGTGAAAGTGAAAGTTAGTTATTGCATACGGAATAGCCATACAACCTTGAAAGTGAAAGTTAGTTATTGCATACGGAATAGCCATACAACTGTGAAAGTGAAAGTTAGTTATTGCATACGGAATAGCCATACAACTGTGAAAGAGAAAAATAGTTATTGCATACGGAATAGCCATACAACCTTGAAAGTGAAAGTTAGTTATTGCATACGGAATAGCCATACAACCTTGAAAGTGAAAGTTAGTTATTGCATACGGAATAGCGATGCAACTGTGAAAGTGAAAGTTAGTTATTGCATACGGAATAGCCATACAACTGTGAAAGTGAAAGTTAGTTATTGCATACGGAATAGCCATACAACCTTGAAAGTGAAAGTTAGTTATTGCATACGGAATAGCCATACAACTGTGAAAGTGAAAGTTAGTTATTGCATACGGAATAGCCATACAACTGTGAAAGAGAAAAATAGTTATTGCATACGGAATAGCCATACAACCTTGAAAGTGAAAGTTAGTTATTGCATACGGAATAGCCATACAACCTTGAAAGTGAAAGTTAGTTATTGCATACGGAATAGCGATGCAACTGTGAAAGTGAAAGTTAGTTATTGCATACGGAATAGCCATACAACTGTGAAAGTGAAAGTTAGTTATTGCATACGGAATAGCCATACAACCTTGAAAGTGAAAGTTAGTTATTGCATACGGAATAGCCATACAACTGTGAAAGAGAAAAATAGTTATTGCATACGGAATAGCCATACAACCTTGAAAGTGAAAGTTAGTTATTGCATACGGAATAGCCATACAACTGTGAAAGAGAAAAATAGTTATTGCATACGGAATAGCCATACAACCTTGAAAGTGAAAGTTAGTTATTGCATACGGAATAGCCATACAACCTTGAAAGTGAAAGTTAGTTATTGCATACGGAATAGCCATACAACTGTGAAAGTGAAAGTTAGTTATTGCATACGGAATAGCCATACAACCTTGAAAGTGAAAGTTAGTTATTGCATACGGAATAGCGATGCAACTGTGAAAGAGAAAGTTAGTTATTGCATACGGAATAGCCATACAACTGTGAAAGTGAAAGTTAGTTATTGCATACGGAATAGCCATACAACCTTGAAAGTGAAAGTTAGTTATTGCATACGGAATAGCCATACAACTGTGAAAGTGAAAGTTAGTTATTGTATACGGAATATCCATACAACTGTGAAAGTGAAAGTTAGTTATTGCATACGGAATAGCCATACAACCTTGAAAGTGAAAGTTAGTTATTGCATACGGAATAGCCATACAACTGTGAAAGTGAAAGTTAGTTATTGCATACGGAATAGCCATACAACCTTGAAAGTGAAAGTTAGTTATTGCATACGGAATAGCCATACAACTGTGAAAGTGAAAGTTAGTTATTGTATACGGAATAGCCATACAACTGTGAAAGTGAAAGTTAGTTATTGCATACGGAATAGCCATACAACCTTGAAAGTGAAAGTTAGTTATTGCATACGGAATAGCCATACAACTGTGAAAGTGAAAGTTAGTTATTGCATACGGAATAGCCATACAACCTTGAAAGTGAAAGTTAGTTATTGCATACGGAATAGCCATACAACTGTGAAAGTGAAAGTTAGTTATTGTATACGGAATAGCCATACAACTGTGAAAGTGAAAGTTAGTTATTGCATACGGAATAGCCATACAACCTTGAAAGTGAAAGTTAGTTATTGCATACGGAATAGCCATACAACTGTGAAAGTGAAAGTTAGTTATTGTATACGGAATATCCATACAACTGTGAAAGTGAAAGTTAGTTATTGCATACGGAATAGCCATACAACTGTGAAAGTGAAAGTTAGTTATTGCATACGGAATAGCCATACAACCTTGAAAGTGAAAGTTAGTTATTGCATACGGAATAGCGATGCAACTGTGAAAGAGAAAAATAGTTATTGTATACGGAATAGCCATACAACTGTGAAAGTGAAAGTTAGTTATTGCATACAGAATAGTCATACAACTGTGAAAGTGAAAGTTAGTTATTGCATACGGAATAGCGATGCAACTGTGAAAGAGAAAAATAGTTATTGTATACGGAATAGCCATACAACTGTGAAAGTGAAAGTTAGTTATTGCATACGGAATAGCCATACAACTGTGAAAGTGAAAGTTAGTTATTGCATACGGAATAGCCATACAACTGTGAAAGTGAAAGTTAGTTATTGCATACGGAATAGCCATACAACCTTGAAAGTGAAAGTTAGTTATTGCATACAGAATAGTCATACAACTGTGAAAGTGAAAGTTAGTTATTGCATACGGAATAGCCATACAACCTTGAAAGTGAAAGTTAGTTATTGCATACGGAATAGCCATACAACTGTGAAAGTGAAAGTTAGTTATTGCATACGGAATAGCCATACAACCTTGAAAGTGAAAGTTAGTTATTGCATACAGAATAGTCATACAACTGTGAAAGTGAAAGTTAGTTATTGCATACGGAATAGCGATGCAACTGTGAAAGTGAAAGTTAGTTATTGCATACGGAATAGCCATACAACTGTGAAAGTGAAAGTTAGTTATTGCATACGGAATAGCCATACAACCTTGAAAGTGAAAGTTAGTTATTGCATACAGAATAGTCATACAACTGTGAAAGTGAAAGTTAGTTATTGCATACGGAATAGCGATGCAACTGTGAAAGTGAAAGTTAGTTATTGCATACGGAATAGCCATACAACCTTGAAAGTGAAAGTTAGTTATTGCATACAGAATAGTCATACAACTGTGAAAGTGAAAGTTAGTTATTGCATACGGAATAGCGATGCAACTGTGAAAGTGAAAGTTAGTTATTGCATACGGAATAGCCATACAACTGTGAAAGTGAAAGTTAGTTATTGCATACGGAATAGCCATACAACCTTGAAAGTGAAAGTTAGTTATTGCATACAGAATAGTCATACAACTGTGAAAGTGAAAGTTAGTTATTGCATACGGAATAGCGATGCAACTGTGAAAGTGAAAGTTAGTTATTGCATACGGAATAGCCATACAACTGTGAAAGTGAAAGTTAGTTATTGCATACGGAATAGCCATACAACCTTGAAAGTGAAAGTTAGTTATTGCATACGGAATAGCCATACAACTGTGAAAGTGAAAGTTAGTTATTGTATACGGAATAGCCATACAACTGTGAAAGTGAAAGTTAGTTATTGCATACGGAATAGCGATGCAACTGTGAAAGAGAAAAATAGTTATTGTATACGGAATAGCCATACAACCTTGAAAGTGAAAGTTAGTTATTGCATACGGAATAGCCATACAACTGTGAAAGTGAAAGTTAGTTATTGTATACGGAATAGCCATACAACTGTGAAAGTGAAAGTTAGTTATTGCATACGGAATAGCCATACAACTGTGAAAGTGAAAGTTAGTTATTGCATACGGAATAGCGATGCAACTGTGAAAGTGAAAGTTAGTTATTGTATACGGAATAGCCATACAACTGTGAAAGTGAAAGTTAGTTATTGCATACGGAATAGCGATGCAACTGTGAAAGAGAAAAATAGTTATTGTATACGGAATAGCCATACAACTCGGAAAGTGAAAGTTAGTTATTGCATACGGAATAGCCATACAACTGTGAAAGTGAAAGTTAGTTATTGCATACGGAATAGCGATGCAACTGTGAAAGTGAAAGTTAGTTATTGCATACGGAATAGCCATACAACTGTGAAAGTGAAAGTTAGTTATTGCATACGGAATAGCCATACAACCTTGAAAGTGAAAGTTAGTTATTGCATACGGAATAGCCATACAACTGTGAAAGTGAAAGTTAGTTATTGTATACGGAATAGCCATACAACTGTGAAAGTGAAAGTTAGTTATTGCATACGGAATAGCCATACAACCTTGAAAGTGAAAGTTAGTTATTGCATACGGAATAGCCATACAACTGTGAAAGTGAAAGTTAGTTATTGTATACGGAATATCCATACAACTGTGAAAGTGAAAGTTAGTTATTGCATACGGAATAGCGATGCAACTGTGAAAGAGAAAAATAGTTATTGTATACGGAATAGCCAAACAACTGTGAAAGTGAAAGTTAGTTATTGCATACGGAATAGCCATACAACTGTGAAAGTGAAAGTTAGTTATTGCATACGGAATAGCCATACAACTGTGAAAGTGAAAGTTAGTTATTGCATACGGAATAGCCATACAACTGTGAAAGTGAAAGTTAGTTATTGCATACGGAATAGCCATACAACTGTGAAAGTGAAAGTTAGTTATTGCATACGGAATAGCCATACAACTGTGAAAGTGAAAGTTAGTTATTGCATACGGAATAGCCATACAACTGTGAAAGTGAAAGTTAGTTATTGCATACGGAATAGCCATACAACCTTGAAAGTGAAAGTTAGTTATTGCATACGGAATAGCCATACAACTGTGAAAGTGAAAGTTAGTTATTGCATACGGAATAGCCATACAACTGTGAAAGTGAAAGTTAGTTATTGCATACGGAATAGCCATACAACTGTGAAAGTGAAAGTTAGTTATTGCATACGGAATAGCCATACAACTGTGAAAGTGAAAGTTAGTTATTGCATACGGAATAGCCATACAACTGTGAAAGTGAAAGTTAGTTATTGCATACGGAATAGCCATACAACTGTGAAAGTGAAAGTTAGTTATTGCATACGGAATAGCGATGCAACTGTGAAAGAGAAAAATAGTTATTGTATACGGAATAGCCAAACAACTGTGAAAGTGAAAGTTAGTTATTGCATACGGAATAGCCATACAACTGTGAAAGTGAAAGTTAGTTATTGCATACGGAATAGCCATACAACTGTGAAAGTGAAAGTTAGTTATTGCATACGGAATAGCCATACAACTGTGAAAGTGAAAGTTAGTTATTGCATACGGAATAGCCATACAACTGTGAAAGTGAAAGTTAGTTATTGCATACGGAATAGCCATACAACTGTGAAAGTGAAAGTTAGTTATTGCATACGGAATAGCCATACAACTGTGAAAGTGAAAGTTAGTTATTGTATACGGAATAGCCATACAACTGTGAAAGTGAAAGTTAGTTATTGCATACGGAATAGCCATACAACCTTGAAAGTGAAAGTTAGTTATTGCATACGGAATAGCCATACAACTGTGAAAGTGAAAGTTAGTTATTGTATACGGAATATCCATACAACTGTGAAAGTGAAAGTTAGTTATTGTATACGGAATAGCCATACAACTGTGAAAGTGAAAGTTAGTTATTGTATACGGAATAGCCATACAACTGTGAAAGTGAAAGTTAGTTATTGTATACGGAATAGCCATACAACTGTGAAAGTGAAAGTTAGTTATTGCATACGGAATAGCCATACAACTGTGAAAGTGAAAGTTAGTTATTGTATACGGAATATCCATACAACTGTGAAAGTGAAAGTTAGTTATTGTATACGGAATAGCCATACAACTGTGAAAGTGAAAGTTAGTTATTGTATACGGAATAGCCATACAACTGTGAAAGTGAAAGTTAGTTATTGTATACGGAATAGCCATACAACTGTGAAAGTGAAAGTTAGTTATTGTATACGGAATAGCCATACAACTGTGAAAGTGAAAGTTAGTTATTGTATACGGAATAGCCATACAACTGTGAAAGTGAAAGTTAGTTATTGTATACGGAATAGCCATACAACTGTGAAAGTGAAAGTTAGTTATTGCATACGGAATAGCCATACAACCTTGAAAGTGAAAGTTAGTTATTGCATACGGAATAGCCATACAACTGTGAAAGTGAAAGTTAGTTATTGTATACGGAATATCCATACAACTGTGAAAGTGAAAGTTAGTTATTGTATACGGAATAGCCATACAACTGTGAAAGTGAAAGTTAGTTATTGTATACGGAATAGCCATACAACTGTGAAAGTGAAAGTTAGTTATTGTATACGGAATAGCCATACAACTGTGAAAGTGAAAGTTAGTTATTGCATACGGAATAGCGATGCAACTGTGAAAGAGAAAAATAGTTATTGTATACGGAATAGCCATACAACTCGGAAAGTGAAAGTTAGTTATTGCATACGGAATAGCGATGCAACTGTGAAAGAGAAAAATAGTTATTGTATACGGAATAGCCAAACAACTGTGAAAGTGAAAGTTAGTTATTGTATACGGAATATCCATACAACTGTGAAAGTGAAAGTTAGTTATTGCATACGGAATAGCCATACAACTCGGAAAGTGAAAGTTAGTTATTGTATACGGAATATCCATACAACTGTGAAAGTGAAAGTTAGTTATTGTATACGGAATATCCATACAACTGTGAAAGTGAAAGTTAGTTATTGTATACGGAATAGCCATACAACTGTGAAAGTGAAAGTTAGTTATTGCATACGGAATAGCCATACAACTCGGAAAGTGAAAGTTAGTTATTGCATACGGAATAGCGATGCAACTGTGAAAGAGAAAAATAGTTATTGTATACGGAATAGCCAAACAACTGTGAAAGTGAAAGTTAGTTATTGTATACGGAATATCCATACAACTGTGAAAGTGAAAGTTAGTTATTGTATACGGAATAGCCATACAACTGTGAAAGTGAAAGTTAGTTATTGTATACGGAATAGCCATACAACTGTGAAAGTGAAAGTTAGTTATTGCATACGGAATAGCGATGCAACTGTGAAAGAGAAAAATAGTTATTGTATACGGAATAGCCATACAACTCGGAAAGTGAAAGTTAGTTATTGCATACGGAATAGCGATGCAACTGTGAAAGTGAAAGTTAGTTATTGCATACGGAATAGCCATACAACTGTGAAAGAGAAAAATAGTTATTGCATACGGAATAGCCATACAACTGTGAAAGAGAAAAATAGTTATTGTATACGGAATAGCGATGCAACTGTGAAAGAGAAAAATAGTTATTGTATACGGAATAGCCATACAACTGTGAAAGTGAAAGTTAGTTATTGCATACGGAATAGCCATACAACTGTGAAAGTGAAAGTTAGTTATTGCATACGGAATAGCCATACAACTGTGAAAGTGAAAGTTAGTTATTGCATACGGAATAGCCATACAACTCGGAAAGTGAAAGTTAGTTATTGCATACGGAATAGCGATGCAACTGTGAAAGAGAAAAATAGTTATTGTATACGGAATAGCCATACAACCTTGAAAGTGAAAGTTAGTTATTGCATACGGAATAGCCATACAACTGTGAAAGTGAAAGTTAGTTATTGCATACGGAATAGCCATACAACTCTAAAAGTGAAAGTTAGTTATTGCATACGGAATAGCCATACAACTGTGAAAGTGAAAGTTAGTTATTGCATACGGAATAGCCATACAACTCTAAAAGTGAAAGTTAGTTATTGCATACGGAATAGCCATACAACTGTGAAAGTGAAAGTTAGTTATTGCATACGGAATAGCCATACAACCTTGAAAGTGAAAGTTAGTTATTGCATACGGAATATCCATACAACTGTGAAAGTGAAAGTTAGTTATTGTATACGGAATAGCCATACAACTGTGAAAGTGAAAGTTAGTTATTGTATACGGAATAGCCATACAACTGTGAAAGTGAAAGTTAGTTATTGCATACGGAATAGCGATGCAACTGTGAAAGTGAAAGTTAGTTATTGCATACGGAATAGCCATACAACTCGGAAAGTGAAAGTTAGTTATTGCATACGGAATAGCGATGCAACTGTGAAAGAGAAAAATAGTTATTGTATACGGAATAGCCATACAACTGTGAAAGTGAAAGTTAGTTATTGCATACGGAATAGCCATACAACTGTGAAAGTGAAAGTTAGTTATTGTATACGGAATAGCCATACAACTGTGAAAGTGAAAGTTAGTTATTGCATACGGAATAGCGATGCAACTGTGAAAGTGAAAGTTAGTTATTGCATACGGAATAGCCATACAACTCGGAAAGTGAAAGTTAGTTATTGCATACGGAATAGCGATGCAACTGTGAAAGAGAAAAATAGTTATTGTATACGGAATAGCCATACAACTGTGAAAGTGAAAGTTAGTTATTGCATACGGAATAGCCATACAACTGTGAAAGTGAAAGTTAGTTATTGTATACGGAATAGCCATACAACTGTGAAAGTGAAAGTTAGTTATTGCATACGGAATAGCGATGCAACTGTGAAAGTGAAAGTTAGTTATTGCATACGGAATAGCCATACAACTCGGAAAGTGAAAGTTAGTTATTGCATACGGAATAGCGATGCAACTGTGAAAGAGAAAAATAGTTATTGTATACGGAATAGCCATACAACTGTGAAAGTGAAAGTTAGTTATTGCATACGGAATAGCCATACAACTCGGAAAGTGAAAGTTAGTTATTGCATACGGAATAGCGATGCAACTGTGAAAGAGAAAAATAGTTATTGTATACGGAATAGCCATACAACTGTGAAAGTGAAAGTTAGTTATTGCATACGGAATAGCCATACATACAACTGTGAAAGAGAAAGTTAGTTATTGTATACGGAATAGCCATACAACTGTGAAAGTGAAAGTTAGTTATTGCATACGGAATAGCCATACAACTGTGAAAGTGAAAGTTAGTTATTGCATACGGAATAGCCATACAACTCGGAAAGTGAAAGTTAGTTATTGTATACGGAATAGCTATACAACTGTGAAAGTGAAAGTTAGTTATTGTATACGGAATAGCCATACAACTGTGAAAGTGAAAGTTAGTTATTGCATACGGAATAGCGATGCAACTGTGAAAGAGAAAAATAGTTATTGTATACGGAATAGCCATACAACTGTGAAAGTGAAAGTTAGTTATTGCATACGGAATAGCCATACAACTCGGAAAGTGAAAGTTAGTTATTGTATACGGAATAGCTATACAACTGTGAAAGTGAAAGTTAGTTATTGTATACGGAATAGCGATGCAACTGTGAAAGAGAAAAATAGTTATTGTATACGGAATAGCCATACAACTGTGAAAGTGAAAAATAGTTATTGCATACGGAATAGCCATACAACTGTGAAAGTGAAAGTTAGTTATTGCATACGGAATAGCGATGCAACTGTGAAAGAGAAAAATAGTTATTGTATACGGAATAGCCAAACAACTGTGAAAGTGAAAGTTAGTTATTGCATACGGAATAGCGATGCAACTGTGAAAGTGAAAGTTAGTTATTGCATACGGAATAGCCATACAACTGTGAAAGTGAAAGTTAGTTATTGCATACGGAATAGCCATACAACCTTGAAAGTGAAAGTTAGTTATTGCATACGGAATAGCCATACAACTGTGAAAGTGAAAGTTAGTTATTGTATACGGAATAGCCATACAACTGTGAAAGTGAAAGTTAGTTATTGCATACGGAATAGCCATACAACCTTGAAAGTGAAAGTTAGTTATTGCATACGGAATAGCCATACAACTGTGAAAGTGAAAGTTAGTTATTGTATACGGAATATCCATACAACTGTGAAAGTGAAAGTTAGTTATTGCATACGGAATAGCCATACAACTGTGAAAGTGAAAGTTAGTTATTGCATACGGAATAGCCATACAACCTTGAAAGTGAAAGTTAGTTATTGCATACGGAATAGCGATGCAACTGTGAAAGAGAAAGTTAGTTATTGCATACAGAATAGTCATACAACTGTGAAAGTGAAAGTTAGTTATTGCATACGGAATAGCGATGCAACTGTGAAAGAGAAAAATAGTTATTGTATACGGAATAGCCATACAACTGTGAAAGTGAAAGTTAGTTATTGCATACGGAATAGCGATGCAACTGTGAAAGAGAAAGTTAGTTATTGCATACGGAATAGCCATACAACTGTGAAAGTGAAAGTTAGTTATTGCATACGGAATAGCCATACAACCTTGAAAGTGAAAGTTAGTTATTGCATACGGAATAGCGATGCAACTGTGAAAGAGAAAGTTAGTTATTGCATACAGAATAGTCATACAACTGTGAAAGTGAAAGTTAGTTATTGCATACGGAATAGCGATGCAACTGTGAAAGAGAAAGTTAGTTATTGCATACAGAATAGTCATACAACTGTGAAAGTGAAAGTTAGTTATTGCACACGGAATAGCCATACAACCTTGAAAGTGAAAGTTAGTTATTGCATACGGAATAGCGATGCAACTGTGAAAGAGAAAGTTAGTTATTGCATACAGAATAGTCATACAACTGTGAAAGTGAAAGTTAGTTATTGCACACGGAATAGCCATACAACCTTGAAAGTGAAAGTTAGTTATTGCATACGGAATAGCGATGCAACTGTGAAAGAGAAAGTTAGTTATTGCATACAGAATAGTCATACAACTGTGAAAGTGAAAGTTAGTTATTGCATACGGAATAGCGATGCAACTGTGAAAGAGAAAGTTAGTTATTGCATACAGAATAGTCATACAACTGTGAAAGTGAAAGTTAGTTATTGCACACGGAATAGCCATACAACCTTGAAAGTGAAAGTTAGTTATTGCATACGGAATAGCGATGCAACTGTGAAAGAGAAAGTTAGTTATTGCATACAGAATAGTCATACAACTGTGAAAGTGAAAGTTAGTTATTGCATACGGAATAGCGATGCAACTGTGAAAGAGAAAAATAGTTATTGTATACGGAATAGCCATACAACTGTGAAAGTGAAAGTTAGTTATTGCATACGGAATAGCGATGCAACTGTGAAAGAGAAAGTTAGTTATTGCATACAGAATAGTCATACAACTGTGAAAGTGAAAGTTAGTTATTGCATACGGAATAGCGATGCAACTGTGAAAGTGAAAGTTAGTTATTGTATACGGAATAGCGATGCAACTGTGAAAGTGAAAGTTAGTTATTGCATACGGAATAGCCATACAACTGTGAAAGTGAAAGTTAGTTATTGTATACGGAATAGCGATGCAACTGTGAAAGTGAAAGTTAGTTATTGCATACGGAATAGCCATACAACTGTGAAAGTGAAAGTTAGTTATTGTATACGGAATAGCGATGCAACTGTGAAAGTGAAAGTTAGTTATTGCATACGGAATAGCCATACAACTGTGAAAGTGAAAGTTAGTTATTGCATACGGAATAGCCATACAACCTTGAAAGTGAAAGTTAGTTATTGCATACGGAATAGCCATACAACTGTGAAAGTGAAAGTTAGTTATTGTATACGGAATATCCATACAACTGTGAAAGTGAAAGTTAGTTATTGCATACGGAATAGCCATACAACCTTGAAAGTGAAAGTTAGTTATTGCATACGGAATAGCCATACAACTGTGAAAGTGAAAGTTAGTTATTGCATACGGAATAGCCATACAACCTTGAAAGTGAAAGTTAGTTATTGCATACGGAATAGCCATACAACTGTGAAAGTGAAAGTTAGTTATTGTATACGGAATATCCATACAACTGTGAAAGTGAAAGTTAGTTATTGCATACGGAATAGCCATACAACCTTGAAAGTGAAAGTTAGTTATTGCATACGGAATAGCCATACAACTGTGAAAGTGAAAGTTAGTTATTGCATACGGAATAGTCATACAACTGTGAAAGTGAAAGTTAGTTATTGCATACAGAATAGCCATACAACTGTGAAAGTGAAAGTTAGTTATTGCATACGGAATAGCCATACAACTGTGAAAGTGAAAGTTAGTTATTGCATACGGAATAGCCATACAACCTTGAAAGTGAAAGTTAGTTATTGCATACGGAATAGCCATACAACTGTGAAAGTGAAAGTTAGTTATTGTATACGGAATATCCATACAACTGTGAAAGTGAAAGTTAGTTATTGCATACGGAATAGCCATACAACCTTGAAAGTGAAAGTTAGTTATTGCATACGGAATAGCCATACAACTGTGAAAGTGAAAGTTAGTTATTGCATACGGAATAGCCATACAACCTTGAAAGTGAAAGTTAGTTATTGCATACGGAATAGCCATACAACTGTGAAAGTGAAAGTTAGTTATTGTATACGGAATATCCATACAACTGTGAAAGTGAAAGTTAGTTATTGCATACGGAATAGCCATACAACCTTGAAAGTGAAAGTTAGTTATTGCATACGGAATAGCCATACAACTGTGAAAGTGAAAGTTAGTTATTGCATACGGAATAGCCATACAACTGTGAAAGTGAAAGTTAGTTATTGCATACGGAATAGCCATACAACCTTGAAAGTGAAAGTTAGTTATTGCATACGGAATAGCCATACAACTGTGAAAGTGAAAGTTAGTTATTGTATACGGAATATCCATACAACTGTGAAAGTGAAAGTTAGTTATTGCATACGGAATAGCCATACAACCTTGAAAGTGAAAGTTAGTTATTGCATACGGAATAGCCATACAACTGTGAAAGTGAAAGTTAGTTATTGCATACGGAATAGTCATACAACTGTGAAAGTGAAAGTTAGTTATTGCATACAGAATAGCCATACAACTGTGAAAGTGAAAGTTAGTTATTGCATACGGAATAGCCATACAACCTTGAAAGTGAAAGTTAGTTATTGCATACGGAATAGCCATACAACTGTGAAAGTGAAAGTTAGTTATTGCATACGGAATAGTCATACAACTGTGAAAGTGAAAGTTAGTTATTGCATACAGAATAGCCATACAACCTTGAAAGTGAAAGTTAGTTATTGCATACGGAATATCCATACAACTGTGAAAGTGAAAGTTAGTTATTGCATACGGAATAGCCATACAACTGTGAAAGTGAAAGTTAGTTATTGCATACGGAATAGTCATACAACTGTGAAAGTGAAAGTTAGTTATTGCATACAGAATAGCCATACAACCTTGAAAGTGAAAGTTAGTTATTGCATACGGAATATCCATACAACTGTGAAAGTGAAAGTTAGTTATTGTATACGGAATATCCATACAACTGTGAAAGTGAAAGTTAGTTATTGCATACGGAATAGCCATACAACTGTGAAAGTGAAAGTTAGTTATTGCATACGGAATAGTCATACAACTGTGAAAGTGAAAGTTAGTTATTGCATACAGAATAGCCATACAACCTTGAAAGTGAAAGTTAGTTATTGCATACGGAATATCCATACAACTGTGAAAGTGAAAGTTAGTTATTGCATACGGAATAGCCATACAACTGTGAAAGTGAAAGTTAGTTATTGTATACGGAATATCCATACAACTGTGAAAGTGAAAGTTAGTTATTGCATACGGAATAGCCATACAACTGTGAAAGTGAAAGTTAGTTATTGCATACGGAATAGCCATACAACTGTGAAAGTGAAAGTTAGTTATTGTATACGGAATATCCATACAACTGTGAAAGTGAAAGTTAGTTATTGCATACGGAATAGCCATACAACTGTGAAAGTGAAAGTTAGTTATTGCATACGGAATAGTCATACAACTGTGAAAGTGAAAGTTAGTTATTGCATACGGAATAGCCATACAACTGTGAAAGTGAAAGTTAGTTATTGTATACGGAATATCCATACAACTGTGAAAGTGAAAGTTAGTTATTGTATACGGAATATCCATACAACTGTGAAAGTGAAAGTTAGTTATTGCATACGGAATAGCCATACAACTGTGAAAGTGAAAGTTAGTTATTGTATACGGAATATCCATACAACTGTGAAAGTGAAAGTTAGTTATTGCATACGGAATAGCCATACAACTGTGAAAGTGAAAGTTAGTTATTGTATACGGAATATCCATACAACTGTGAAAGTGAAAGTTAGTTATTGCATACGGAATAGCGATGCAACTGTGAAAGTGAAAGTTAGTTATTGTATACGGAATATCCATACAACTGTGAAAGTGAAAGTTAGTTATTGCATACGGAATAGCCATACAACTGTGAAAGTGAAAGTTAGTTATTGTATACGGAATATCCATACAACTGTGAAAGTGAAAGTTAGTTATTGCATACGGAATAGCGATGCAACTGTGAAAGTGAAAGTTAGTTATTGTATACGGAATATCCATACAACTGTGAAAGTGAAAGTTAGTTATTGCATACGGAATAGCCATACAACTGTGAAAGTGAAAGTTAGTTATTGTATACGGAATATCCATACAACTGTGAAAGTGAAAGTTAGTTATTGCATACGGAATAGCCATACAACTGTGAAAGTGAAAGTTAGTTATTGTATACGGAATATCCATACAACTGTGAAAGTGAAAGTTAGTTATTGCATACGGAATAGCCATACAACTGTGAAAGTGAAAGTTAGTTATTGTATACGGAATATCCATACAACTGTGAAAGTGAAAGTTAGTTATTGCATACGGAATAGCCATACAACTGTGAAAGTGAAAGTTAGTTATTGCATACGGAATAGCCATTTAACTGTGAAAGTGAAAGTTAGTTATTGCATACGGAATAGCCATACAACTGTGAAAGTGAAAGTTAGTTATTGCATACGGAATAGCCATACAACTGTGAAAGTGAAGTTAGTTATTGCATACGGAATAGCCATACAACTCTGATAGTGAAAGTTAGTTATTGCATACGGAATAGCCATACAACTGTGAAAGTGAAAGTTAGTTATTGCATACAGAATAGCCATACAACTGTGAAAGTGAAAGTTAGTTATTGTATACGGAATAGCCATACAACTGTGAAAGTGAAAGTTAGTTATTGCATACGGAATAGCCATACAACTGTGAAAGTGAAAGTTAGTTATTGCATACGGAATAGCCATACAACTGTGAAAGTGAAAGTTAGTTATTGCATACGGAATAGCCATACAACTGTGAAAGTGAAAGTTAGTTATTGCATACGGAATAGCCATACAACTGTGAAAGTGAAGTTAGTTATTGCATACGGAATAGCCATACAACTCTGATAGTGAAAGTTAGTTATTGCATACGGAATAGCCATACAACTGTGAAAGTGAAAGTTAGTTATTGCATACGGAATAGCCATACAACTGTGAAAGTGAAAGTTAGTTATTGCATACGGGTACTCTGCAGGTAGACATACAGTTTATAAGCAACTATAACTATGGCTTGTGTTCCTACAGCAACTGTATAATATTGAAACTAACGATGATAACATATGATAGTAAGTGTTTGGAGGGTTTGGTGTTAGAGTTCAGGTTAATAATGGATGAAAGGCTCAAAGAAGGACAACATTACACAGAGAATCCAGACGAACGCGTTCATAGTTTCAATCCTTTGGAAGAATCAGTGGCTTCCAAAGTTTTAGCGAGTCGTTTTATGTTTGAAGTACGAACGGAGGTACGTGATAAGAATCAGGCATCGCAAAATGCTTTTACTAATAAGTTGTCTGAGGTGTAGGGGGGTGTAGCGAATCACCCTTTCTGGTACCCAGGTAGGTATCCGAGTCGGGAAGATACCAATAGGCCAAACAATAGCCTACTGGCCCCAAGACTGATAAAAATGGCGACAACCAAATGTGGAGAGATCAAAGAAGGCAATTATTTAATTTTAGTAAAGCTACTGAAAGTCAACTATTAAATTATAAATAATAAAATAATAATTAAATGCTTGAGTTAATACAATTATTTTATTCTTTAATTGTCAAGCTGAAGTAAAAACCTTACCGGTAGGTATACAAGTACAGTACGATACAAATACTAAAATATATATATATATATATTTATTTATAGAAACAATGTGATCCAGTCTCCTATCAAAAATGAAACCTAACTACAAATAAACACTTTAATAACTGCACGAATAACTATCCTATATATTATAAAATACAGGACTTTTAGTCCGCCAAAAGGGGTAAGTCTACATACTAAATTTGATAAAAATAAAGGGTTTCAGGATTTAAACACTGTACCCGGGGAAACACAGCTCCATCATCAGCAGTGTACTGTGAGTCCCTATCCTATCTAAATACAGCACAGTACCAATTGACCAATATAATACAGGAAATGAAACTAAATACTGAAATAGAGAAATAAACAAATCAGACCGGTAGTAAATAGATGAAACCCAAAAGCTGATACCACTAAAGGCTAAATAAAATACATGAAACCAAAATAAGAATGAACCCAAATGAGAATAGTGCCCAAATAGTGAACTACTATATCTAACCTGCATAACAAATAAATCCATAATGGCTGTATTGCACAGTCTAATAATAGATATGTTAAATAATGGTATGAATACAGCAGTAAATAACAAACCCAAGACCATACAGACACCCCCCCCCCCCCCCCCAAACACTGATAGAATAATGATACCCAATAGAAACTCCCAGAACTAGAGTAACGGAAGCAACTAGCTTTCAATAGGCTACAAGAGGCATACTGCACAAGGACAAGAAATATATGTACCCATATTGTTTCTTATATATATTTATTTATATATATATAAAATTTATTTTAGTATTTGTATCGTACTGTACTTCATACCTACCGGTAAGGTTTTTACTTCAGCTTGACAATTAAAAAATAAAATATTAAATTATAAGAAAGATATAGAAGATGCGCTAGAAAATATACAACTAGAATACCCTTAATCCAAAGACTCAAGACGCCCACAAACCTAATTACGTAACAGATACAATAGATAATTCAGCTGACGACAAACATATTATCTTTATAGTTGCACGAAAGAAAAGACAATGGAATTCAATGCTTGACAGAAACCACATCACAACTATTTCTACAGATAAAACCAATTTCATGAAACAAAGAAGATGGCAATGTAGATTACAACACCAAGCTTACAAAGACCATTTAATATCGCTCGCGCAAAATTGTAAACACAACCCAAATAAGTTCTTGATCCAAATAAATCACGATAAGAAAAAACCACAAGATGTTACGGAGCAGAACGGAAATAAGTTATTTAACAACTACAAAGACTTCTACACACAACCACAACCCCGACAAACTGACCTCAAAAAAGGTAAAGAAATACATAATCCGAGAAACAAAATTCCTAATATCCCAAATATAGAAACAATCGAACATGTACCAACACCTACAGCTGACTGTAAACTAACAACACCCATCCAAATACAAGAAGCAATTAAAAAGTTACACAAAGGCAAAGCGGATATTACAAATCAAACTGCAGATCATCTACTATACGGTGTATCAGATATCTTATGCCAACATATTGCATACTTATTTTGCAATGCGCTATACCTGCATATTCCCAGACAATATGTGCAAATTCCTCTTAGTACTACCGCAGCTAATAGGTGGCAATCGCCAGAAGGATCAAACAAACTACTTATACCTATTTCCCACTAGAACACGGTCCTTCAATGACTTTTTATTTACGGACACCCACAACCTTTTAGTATAGTGCTAAAACACAGTGATTTTTTATTCTTCCCAAAAAGTACTGTATATTGTTTCCTTCTGACATATAAAAATAGTGTACTGTAACACCATATAAAAACCTCTGGGATGAGGTAAAAGGAGAAACCGGGTGAGGGGAGGGGTGCTTTGGGTCCGTTAGGATCCAAAGTATAGCCTCAAAAATAATCCAAAATACAGAGAAATATCCAGTATTTTTAGCCGTTTCGTTGTGCTAAAAATACACCGGAAAAAAATATATAAAAGGGCTAAGAAATTCTATGGATAAAGGTCTAAACGTCGTAAAAATCATAGAACGTCTAACTAAGCAAGCTTTCTAATGATATGAAAAAATGACGACTAATGCGAAGAATGGCCACGATACAGAGGGTCCGATTTCGCAAAGGACACTTTTTTAAAACGCTTATAAAAAAAAATTAGAGGCAAAATCGAAAATTCCAGCTTCATGGGGTCAACCACGGTGAGTGGAACTAGTTGTGTTTCTAAGTTCAAGCAATATGATAAGGATTTGTAGAAAAATCTGGGGGGGGGTCCGTGTCATCAGAAAATGACACTATATTACGGGACATGCTTTATTTATAAAATAAGTTTGTTATTAATACTTACACTGAACTATTAACTCAATAGTGAATGACTCCTGTTCTAATAACAGTGGTGGAGGGTAATACTTACAGTAGTTTATTGTTACTTACATTGAACTATTAACTCAATAGTGAATGACTCCTGTTCTACTAACAGTGATGGAGGGTAATATTAACAGTAGTTTATTGTTACTTACACTGAACTATTAACTCAATAGTGGTGGCAGTGAAAGCGAAAAGGTACCTTAAGGTGAAAATGAGGTTTTTGAGTTAGATATTGCATGTGATTGGCCAACATCTCAGCTCTCTAATGAGCTATAAATCATCCTGATTGGATGAGTACATCAAGAGTTATTAGAAATTAAGTATTGGCAAGACAACCAGATGGAAAATATACTATTATGAGTAAATCGCGTTTAAAATTTTTGTTGTATTTTAATAGTAGTAGGCATTACTGATGTTGAGGCTTGAGGGGCAAAATGTGTAATAGGAATGTACATTAGCAAACTAATGAACAACTATGCTGCCTTTTTTTTCTAGCCTGGGACTTCGAGCAGAACGTGATCAACTAAGCTGGGTTTTTATCTAGTCTGGGACTCCGAGCAGCACATGAACAACTAGGGTAGCTAGTTATCTAGTTTGAGACTTCGAGCAGTACGTGAATAACTAAGGTAGCTAGTTATCTAGTATGGGACTTCGAGCAGCACGTGAACAACAAAGCTAGATAATTATCTAGTTTGAGACTTCGAGCAGCATGCGAACAACTAAGGTAGCTTAGTCTGGGATTTCAAGCAGCGCGGGAACAAGTAAGCTAACTATGATTATCTATTTTGGTACTTCGAGCAGCATGTGAACAACAAAGCTAGCTAGTTATCTAGTTTGAGAATTCGAGCAGCACATGAACAACTAAAGGTAACTAGTTATAGTAGACTAGTCTGGGACTTCGAGCAGCACGTAAACAACTAAGGTAGCTAGTTATCTAGTTTGGGACTTCGAGCAGCACGTGAACAACAAAGCTAGCTAGTTATCTAGTTTGAGACTTCGAGCAGCACGTGAACAATAAAGGTAACTAGTTATAGTAGACTAGTCTGGGACTTCGAGCAGCACGTGAACAACAAAGGTAGCTAGTTATCTAGTCTGGGACTTCGAGCAGGATGTGAACAACTGAGGTAGCTAGTTATCTGGTCTGGGACTTCGAGCAGCACGTAAACAACAAAGCTATCTAGTTATCTTGTTTGAGACTTCGAGCAGCACGTGAACAACTGAGGTAGCTAGTTATCTGGTCTGGGACTTCGAGCAGCACGTGAACAACAAACCTCAAAAACCCGAATACGTTCAGAATTATCAATCGAAACACAACAATTTTTTATTTGACATTTTTTACTTGTACTTTTCGTCCTGGGGCAAAAATAGCACCAAAAATGATGGTTGTATTGCCAAAAATATTTTTAACATTTTTTATCGTGATCAGCGACCTCAAAAACCCGCATACATTCAGAATTATCAATCGAAACACAACATTTTTTAATTTGACATTTTTTTACTTGTACTTTTCGTCCTGTGGGTCCAAAATAGCACCAAAAATGATGGTTGCATTACCAGAAAATATTTTTAAGATGTTTTATCGTGTTTAACGACCTCGAAAACCCTTATACCATCAAAATTTTAATTTTTGAGCCAAGATCTAAAAATGTATAAAATGACTGACAACACTTGACAGATACACAGACAAACAGACGGACAGACAGACAGACCGATTGACAAGCAAACATACTGAAAATAACTGGAAGATAGTTTTCTATTGGAATAATAAGGCATATAAATTAATTTATAAGAGTAAATCTACATAGAACAACATAATATCTATCGGGAATGAGATTTAAATTTCAAAACTTCTGACTACTCTCAATCAAAGCTGATTATCTCCAAAACTAAGCTAGCTGTTAACATACCGTTAACAGATTTGGATTGCTCATTAAAAACTGCATATATCACATTGAAAATAAAAAAATTGAAAATTTTGACTTGAAAATTTAATTTTTCTTTAAGTGCGATTTTCTCAAAACGACATTTTCACCTTAAGGTACCTTTTCGCTTTCACCGCCACGTGAATGACTCCTGTTCTACTAACAGTGTTGGAGGGTAATACAGTAGTTTATTGTTACTTACACTGAACTATTAACTCAATAGTGAATGACTCCTGTTCTACTAATAGTGATGGAGGGTAATATTAACAGTAGTTTATTGTTACTTACACTGAACTATTAACTCAATAGTGAATGACTCCTGTTCTACTAACAGTGATGGAGGGTAATATTTACAGTAGTTTAATGTTACTTACACTGAACTATTAACTCAATAGTGAATGACTCCGTAATTGTTGATGAATCATAAAACGTATATTCGGCTGTAGTTGTGTAAATCCCTGAAGATCTTTTATTTATATCGATATTTCTAACTTCATCTCCACCGGTTTCGAAGTCGCCACTCCAAATATAATCAACACCTATATTGCATCCATCCCCATCTGGAATCCACTTTACCTCTATTGTGTCGTTATGAACTTCTAAACTTCTATTTAATTGTATTGAATCACCTCCATCATAAGAAGTACCAGAAACTTTCAGTTTCAGATCACAATATTCTACAGTTACCGGTACCGCTGGACTTTCCATTTTGCCTTCCCCACCGTTGTCGTTGTAACGACCAGTAAACTCGCACTTATAATCACCTCCATCGTCGGCGCGTAAAGGGTCTAGTGTAAATGTTGATGAATATGGTTCAGTAACTATAGCTACATCACCAGTAACATCTTTCCAACATACCAGGACCAACTTGGGTTTGTTTCCACATTGTAATCGTCTGCCGAACATTTTAATTCTAATGTTTCGCCTTTTTTCTTTTTAATCCGAACGTTGGGGTTAATGTTTATCCTATACGGCAAATCTGTAACAATAATATTAATAATAATAATGTAAAACTTTCAGATAAATATTAATTTAAAATTAAATGTCATATAATATTGTAATAGCGAGTTTTATAAACGCTAATTATTTGCCACTGTGTTTTGGTTACTTATCTGAATAAAAATAACACTGTAGTTGAAGTGGTTAAAGTAAGCCAATATAGATCAGAGGTTTCGTTTAATAATCGAACTTTAAGCAAATCTAAGTAATACTGTAGATACAAAATAATATAAATG
>JAUCBJ010004574.1:0-43558 GCA_032718475.1 Nemertoderma westbladi
AGAATCACACGCAAGATTAGCCAATGGTTCGTTAACTTCAAAAAATAAATCCCCGGTATTAGCATTAGGCCTAGACCTATCTAAAAATAACTACTAAAGTATCTAAAAACTGACTGGCTTGGTTTTCAGTGAGGTACCTAGATGTAGAGTGTGTCTCCAAAGAAGTAGAAGTACCCGCTTCAGAAGGCTTACAATTCTTATCATTGTCAGTTCCTCTAACATTATCCTCAGTTTCAAGAACTGAACCAGCAATACCAATTCCCGGAAAAGTAGGCCTAGGCCTACTATTAACGCAACCACCTTCATATTCCTGGAGCTTTAGGTTTAACATTAGCTTAGGTGTACCGCAAACACATTTATCAATGACATATTCCCTCAGAGTTTTGTACATATCGAGCGACTCCCCAACCATGGAACAAAATGAAAAATCATACGAATCTTTATCAGAAGGAAAGTCTAAGTCTTCTAAAGCTTTGTTAAAGTTTGTGTCACCAAATATTTTCGTAACGACTGTGTCTATAGCATTACTCATGTTATCGTCCATTGGGAGAGACAATTTAATGGCATTCGACTCTCCAAGTGGTTTTCGAATCAATACCGATTCTGAAGCCTGCGAAACTTTCAGTTTTATAATGACGACGTTTGTTGATCGTGGTGGACGCCCAGCAGCAGCAGCCGAAACACTGACAGTTTGTCTACCTCTGGTACGTTTCATGTTATTCTGATTGCAGTTTGATTGATTGTTATTGCAGTTTGACGTAAGTGCTGTAGTATTTTCATTTAAAGTCTGGTTTGGGCCTATTGGTAAAGTCTGAACGTCACGCTTCGACTCCCTCATCCTCATCCTCACCCATGTCTACATCATTGCCATTTATCGCATTCAGTCGATTGCCTATTTGTTGCCGCAAGTCAGCCAACAATAACCGCCTACGTCTAAAGTCACGGTTTCGAGCGCTTGATGTTCTATCTGACATATCATTTCAATAGGCCTAGACCGGTATTAATTTTAAGAATAATAAAGTACAGTACCAGTACTGAGTTTAAAATTGAGGCGATGACCGGGCCGGCACATGGTCTGGAAAATAATTGTCACCCGGGTGATATTATTTATCACCCGGGTGATATTATTTATCACCCGGGTGATATTATTTATCACCCGGGTGATATTATTTATCACCCGGGTGATATTATTTATCACCCGGGTGATATTATTTATCACCCGGGTGATATTATTATCACCCAGAAAAAGAAAAAATCCTAATCTAATTGGCCCAAATCAGCCACCGTAGTTTTATTTAAACTAAATAATTATATAATCGTTCAAATCCTACGAATACCACCACCGGTGTTCAGTTCTAACGCTCCAGTGAGTATTTTAATAATAAATAAATATAAAACAATTTACTCCATCCCTAAATGTATTAAATAAATTGCAAGGCATATTATAAATAATATTATATATTTAACAAATATATTTAACCACAACTCAAAATATAGCACACAATGACACTACTGCCTTGAATCCCAATAAATTTCTCTAATCTAATTTACGAAAGTTATGTACGAGGCTACAAAAGCTGCTTAACAATATATTAAATATTAAATTCAACCCCCCCCCCCCCTTTCAATTTCTTTTCAGGAAATTATCGGAAAAGTCATTGACGAAAACTATTTCAGGAAGACTCCCATCCCTAGACGTCACTAAAATCGTAATGTAATCTTCTGCTTTATTTAATCTAAACAAAGGGTTTAGGGGCCATCAATAAATGACGTCACGTTTTTTTTAAGACATTTTTTGACGACGTCACGAAATGGCTACCCCCCCCCCCCCCCCCACCCCAATGTCATGTCACTCTATATAAAATTAAATGATTACTCTTATATTATTAGAACAATAAATCTGGAATCATTTATCATCTATAAACTAACATTACAAATTACAGTAATGCGAGTTTTTCAGACATGCTCCCATGGGCACGACAGGTGGTCAGTCATGCTTATAATGGCCATTGGTGAGACATCAGCTACTGGGTGTGCCGGTGTGGGTTCACATGGGATTGATAATCAAAACGGGTTTTGGAACTACCGCGGATGTAAGATTTTTAGTAAAACTTTCGATTCAAAGTAAATATGACATTCTTTACAACCCCCCCCCCCCCCCCCCCCCCCCGTCCAGCGTGACGTCATTTATGGATGACCCCTTATGGTTTTATAGACCAACAAACAAAAATTAATTACACGAACGGCATAATATACTAATTTATATATATATGGTACCGGGGTACGGAATGTATTAATTAAGATTAAGTATTAATTAAGTTATACAGTATAAAATATACCTAGGGTCCTACGCCCTTAAACTTATCTGGCCCGGTGGGTGTCTCACTTTTATAAATTTTATAGATCTTGGCAAATACGAATTTGATGGTATAACACAACTTGTGTAAAATGTTTTCTGGCAATGCAACCATCTTTTTTGGTGCTATTTTGGTACCCCAGGACGAAAAGTACAAGTAAAAGTAGAAAACATTTTGTGTTTAGTTTGATAATTCTGAAGGTATACGGGTTTTCGAGGTCGCTGATCATGGTGAAACTAGTTATAAATATTTCTGGTAATGAAAACCAAATTTTGGTGCCATTCTGTTACCACAGAACAAAAAGTACAAGTTAGCAAAAAATTACAAACTGGTGAGACGAATAATACAATTAGCATAAAATTTCAAACGACAAAAATCAAAAATTTGGTTGGATAATTAAACCGATATTTTTAGTGACATATTCGTGATCAGCGTCCCAGAAAACACATATGGTTATAAAATCAATTGGATTTTGTGTTGATTTGACCCCCCCCCCCCCCCCCCCCCCCGGGTCAAATAGGGTTAATGGGCATACATGTGTGCAGGCAGAGAACTGCAAGCCGCAGGTTGCATGGTTGACCACCACTGTGTGTTAGTTATGTGAGTTAGAACCATAATTATTGACTTCGACACATATTCCGGTTAAGATTCTAATTCTAACACACCCAGCCTAGACAACCCAATTGGTTCCATATGGTTCAAAGTTCTGGCTCGCCCAACACAGAATTTCGTTTATATTTAATAACTGCGAAACAAATAATGTCATTGCCATTGCTACTAGGAACGCGGTATAAATACGAAAAAACAACATCTAAAATAAAAATATATATTTTGTTATGAAAATAGTCGACCACGAATTTTCAACATTTACCAGTTTTTACGAATAAAACTTATTATTACAGCACAGAATGTTTGAAACAATGTCTAAATCTCCTACCCAACTTAAACCACCGACATAAAAACAACAGGATAACAAAACCAAAAACCCAAACCACGAACCAAAGAGTAAAATCGAAACCGTTAAACCCGAACCCAGACCTGCGAGCTATCGACCCAGCGTTAATGTCCCGCAATTCTAAATCAGAAAAAGTTGCCAAATTACCTGTAAAAACCGGCGAAATATTCGGGTTTCCGTCGAGCGAATCCCACGAATAGAATCTCTTTAAATAACTCAGAACTTCGCCACGATCCCAGTAAACTTCCTGACCGTCACTGGAAGTCCGACACTGCGGACAGGCTGTCTGCGAAGGCCAAAGAGCCTTCGGGTATAACGGGTCGTCTGCCTTGTCTCCAGAGAGTCTCAGATTGACCTTATTATGTGTCTCCCAGAGCAACAGAATAGCTCGATCTCCGTCTAGACGTTTCCAATCTACAGGAGTTTTAGAAAAATTCTCGCTGCAGATTCTACAACCGAAAAACGACTTTATATACTGGAACATCACGGATAAAGCGTCTGCAGGCGCGTTTACGTCTTTCTTTGCCGAGTTTACTAGCAGCGTGTGGAATAGCGTCCACAGTCCGCAGGGGTAACCCCTTAGATGTGGCTGGCTACCACGACATCCCTGCCACTCATCGTCTACAGAAGGAATCCCGGGCAATAAAGCGTTAAATTCTTTGCCGCTTATAGATGTTAAACCGCTTAATTTGGCGCTTATTCGGGAAAGAGAGAATGAAACTATTTTGTCCCACGGAATGTATTTACTAAGCGCTGCAACAAATCGCTGTAATGAAAGGAAATCTTTCCCTTCAATTATTTCCATATTTGGAATTTCTTGTCGCAAACTGTACGCTAATGTGTTCTCAATATCCTTTAAGTAGAAATGACTTGCATTATTTATATTTGTAGGGGAAAAAGAGGCAGGTAAAACGGATTCAAAGATAATATTGGAAGAGTTTTCTGTAATTTTGTTGTCTAATAATATTAAATCGTCTAATTGTTGTAAAATATTTGCGATTTTTTTCGGTTTCGAAATAAACTGTGGCTGCGCGGAGAGGGAAGAACCGTTGCCATAGTAATAAACGCCGGGTTGATTCCCGGGGAATACATGAGGAAACGATGACGTCATAGTGATGTCTGCTCGATAAACGGAAACACTTTCTCGCATCGCCCACAAAGAAGCGATCAATTCCCGCCCTAAGTAATCTTCTGCGGATTCGAGAACAATAATAGAGTGTTTGTTACGAAGAAACTTAACATCTTCGGAGAAAAGTTTATTTAAAAAATCGGAATCAAGGAATTTAAAATTTGGCCAACTTTTGAGTCCTTTAATAAGTGTTTTATTATGAGAAGTTTCTTCGAATTTATTTATTGAGACTTCTAGTAGGTTAGCTACTATTAATTCAGAGTCTGAAGTTCTCTTCAATGCGATTTCCTCGCCTATGTAAGGCTCAGAGGAAAAGGGTAAAAACCAACGGACTGTAGGGAAGTACATAACGTCGAAATCGCGACATATTTTACTGTAAGTTGTCTCACCGCAGTTAATAACCCCGATTCCCAGAAGTGGATCCCAACGGGTTACACTCTTAGCGAATGCCTTCCACGTGGGCGCAAGGTTAATACAGTGGCCACACCAAGCTGAGTACATCTCTAGGACCCAGACCTTGGGACTGTTGTATATGGTATCTCGCAGGTTGTCAGCAGTTAGTACGCTCACTCCGTCTTCGACCGTGTACAGACTGGCCGGGGTCGCAGCAGTGCGGTGAAGTGACGCCATTCCTAACAGTAAAATAAGTAGGAGAAAAAAGCAAGTGAATATGTGCATATTGCTGTATTGCACTATCAGACTATTGCAGTTACAGCAGTATTGACTGATTGACAATGACAATGGATAAGAATTTCTGAATGTCTAATCACTCAATCAGCCTAGACAGATAGCAGGATAGGCCTATACTGTGTACTGCTAATTGCTATAGGCATTTCTGCATTTGGATCCAAACTGGAATCCATACCTGCATACTGCCATAGGCCTACACTATGCTGCTATGCGCCGGATTAATCCGGTGCGCTTTACAATAAAAGCGCGCCAATGTGGCGCATGGCTGCATGGCTGCATGGCGCGCTCTAAAATCTTAAAGCGCTCCGGCTTTGGCAGGTGGCGCTCCCAAAAAGAAAAACCGGCGCCAATTTGTTCAGTTGTTGGTTTATGGTTTACCCACCAGCCCACTACGGATACGGAAGTGCCTTAAAAATTGCATTTACCAGTTTACCGGTACTGCGGTAGGCCTAGCTGTTTAAAAATTTTGGCTCGCTTTGCTCTGTTGCTCGCCATTATTTTTTTTCTGTCTGTCTGTTGCATAGTTCATGGTTACCGTACTGGGTTAGTTACAGGGCTGGCAAAGTAGGTTTTTGTAAACCTAGGTTTTTCGTTTTTGTCGATTTTTGTCAAAAACCTAAAATTTGAAAAAAGCATAAAACTAGGTTTTTAGGTTTTTGATCACAAAAAGAGCCAAATTGCTTGTGTTTTTGAAAATTTCTGATGACAAAAATATTTTGGTTCCATGCCCATGAAAATGAAACCCACAGACTACAGGACTACAGGCGCAGACTCTTGTCTGCTTGTCTTGACATTGAGTTTCTGTCTTTAACTAAGCTGACAATAAAACCTCTCACTGCTGGACTGACTAATATTACCCTATCCCTTTTTAAAACAAAAATTAAATCGATCAGTCGGGCACTTTGTCAATATTGACATGTTGTCAATATTGACATGTTCCATGTCAAAATTGACATGATGTCAATATTGACATGTTTTGATCATAAATTTTTTAAATATTGTGATTTGAAAAGTAAAAAATGTTTATTTGTAAAGAGAATATCTATTTTAATTAAAATATTGTAGAATCCAACCAAGTACAGATACAGCTGTACAGCAGTACTGCTGTACAGACTGACAGATACAGCTGTAGAGCAGTACGCAGTACTGAGCTCTTCAAAATTAAATTGTTTCAGTTTGAAATTTGCATTTTGAAAATATTAGCGGAAGGGGTGATGTATTCGACTCATTGCTTTCAGTGCAAAGCAGACTTATTGTCTATACTTCTGTATTTATTGTCTAGAAACTTGCAATTAATTGACCCAATTAATTGATTGGTGATTTCAAAATACATCATGTCCGGTACCCGTAATATAGTGTCATTTTCTGATGACACGGACCCCCCCCCCCCCCAGATTTTTCTACAAATCTTTATCATATTGCTTGAAATTGGAAACACAACTAGCAACTAGTTCCACTCACCGTCGATGACCCCATGAAGCCGGAATTTCCGATTTTGCCTTTATATTTTTTTTATAATCGTTTTAAAAAGGTGTCTTTTGCGAAATCGCACCCTCTGTATCGTAGCCATTCTTCACATTAGTCGTAATTTTTTCATATCATTAAAAAGCTTGCGTTGCAATGATTCCAAATATGTAACAATATCTGAATTTCGTTGAGAAACAGTTGAGATATAGGCGTTCAAAGATTGCAAGAATTATCGTTCGCTGCAAGCCATTTACTGTATTCTATTTAATGCAGGCCATTTATTCTATTTAATTATAAACAAATTATAATATAATAATATCAGACATTGATGAAGTAAGAGTAAGGACAAGTTAGATGATACCGGTAATTACTATTGATTCTAATTAAATTTAAGAAAGTTATAGTTGGAAGAAGAATGGATGGAGATGGAGAATCCCAACGAAGGCGACTCAACCCTGTATAAGAGCTCCCTGCAAGGTTGATGCCGCGTAGCCCCGCGCCGTCGCCGAACCCCAATCCACGCCATGGTCGTCGACCGCCGTGCAGGCAGAGCGAGCTAGATCGAAGCAGCGCAAACAGAAGCCTCCGGCGAATACCACCCAGTACACAAGCGAGACCCCCTCTCGCATTCCGTCCCGCCTTACCACTAGGGACTCGGCGAGTTGGCGGAGCAGGATCTGGGTCTCGAGGCACCAAACACCATCGGTTGTACCGACCAGTGGGGTGAACTCCATCCTCCGTTCCTCGCAGATAGACCGGTAGTGATTCTTCTTGACAGTCGGGGAGAAGTTCTATTTTCAACTGAGTTGAAATTTCAACTTTATTTTTTTAAATTCAACTTTTTATTAAAATTCAACTTTAGGAGTAGGTTTGGAAATACTGAAATATGGAATTGGAATCCATTACTGGTATTCCATTGTATAATAATTATGACATATAGCGGTAATTTAATACATCTAATAAATTCCTGTTGTATTTCAGCTAATTTGCAAATGTAATCACTTAAAATGTTTTAAAAAAATGTAATCCCGACGGTGAAAGTTTTTATTCCATCCATTCCGTCATCCATCCGGTCTTCCATCCATTCCGTCTATATCTATCTATTGTATATATACTATTTTTTAACCACTTAACCGATTTTCGTTCTGTTTGCATACCGGTAATTATGTAGAGGAATACTCCGCGCAAAAATTCTTTTGACAGAATTTTGAAATTTTGATTCAAAAAAAGTTATAGAACTTTTCGTTTCAAAAATACCGAAAAATCGAAAAAAAAACAAAATTTGGCGATTTTTTACACAAGAAATGCCATAACTCTTTTTGAAACAAAATTTTTGTGCGGAATATTCGTCTACTGTACATAATTCTGCAAACAGAACGAAAATCGGTTGAGTAGTTAAAAAGTAGATGGAGAAACTGTCCCAAAAAAGCCAACGCGAGAAATATGAAATTAAAATTTCCTCCTGATTACAACTGACCAAAAATGCAAACATGCATATACAGCACACTAAAGTGAAAATTTTTTAAAATTTTTAAAAAATGATCTTTATTTGCGGTTTTGATACCAATAGGATAATTTTTGGCGGTGATTTCGCAAATGACAAAATATTGATACATTTCTAGGTGTTTGATTGTCTTTTTTGGTGTCAAATGTGATGCTGTGATATAGATAGATACTGTAGCAGTTAGATAGAAGTAGCTCAATTTTGCACAAAAATGACAAAATCTATTACATTTAATAAAAGTTCAAATACTGGAAGCGCAAATCTAATTTAGAGTATCAATTTTCTATTGCAGTATTTACTATATAGGCGGTCATTCAAAGACGTTTTGCATAGCGAGGAATTAATAGACCAATTGAAAAGAAGCCATTCACATTCAGTTGCGCGGTATTCCAAATTAAAACAAGCCTTTGAGACTATGCGAAAAGTAACCGAAAATCGAAAAGATCGCGTTAATGAAATACTTTCTGATATGAATCAGGTTGGTTTGTACGTCTTGCTTTATTAAATATATTTTTGATTGCTCATAATTAGAAAATATATAAAATATACACAACATACAGTATTTTGCTATAATGTACAGTAGATTCACATGTATGCTAACTGTATGTTTAAGTATTGACTATTGATTCTACCTGTATTTACTAAGTTCATAAATACTGTATTGTTCACATGACTCAATAGTGTCGTAGAGTACAGTATGATTATTCTTGTTTTCAGGCAAAATTAGATGAGATCTCATCGAGACAAGATCTAAAAACACGGTCAGTTAAACAGGAGATATTTAAAGCCCAAATGATAAAAGAAGCTGTAGCTTTCCTTGGAAAATCGAGAATGAAATTGAGTCAGAAATGTTTAAAGATTAGCGAAGCTCAGGTGTCTTTAGCACAACAGATTCCTTGCACACCGAGTCAGTGGTCAACTGAAGGTGAATACACGGGTAGGTTGGATAAAATATAGTAGGCTGTACTGTTACTGTACATATCGCGTACCGGTAGTCTAGGTAGTTTATAACTTATTTCGATTGATCTTGTAGTTCTACAGTAGCAGTAAAGGTTACATAAGGGGGTTCATTTTTACTCTAAATCAGCTGTTATTTGCGTCGATTTTCCCTGGAGAGTGATTAATTTTCATTACATCATTAATACTGTATAAGGGCCTACTTGTACTGTAATAATTGCTCATGGCGTTTTAATGGCCTTTACATAAATTGCCTGTGCATAATCACGCATTGAATAATTCATATATTTTTCTTTCGATACATATTTATTATTACTATGCGGGTTAAAAGAGGTATCGATAAAACTAAATTAAGAACATTTTTATGGTAAAATAAATTAGTAAATAAATAAGTAATACGTTAATAATAGTTACGGAGGGGAGGGGGGGGGGGGGGTCAATTCGGCTGGTTGTGAGGATGGCATGAGACGGACAGATTAGGGACCTGTTCGAATTCAACTTTTGGTATTGAAACTTCTAGGTTCAGCATATATAGAGAACCTAGTGGAGAGTGCGGCCCAGGATATTGAAATGTCTATTCCTCCCGCTAGAGGGCTTACACGGTCCACCACGGCCCCGATATGGAGTAAAATCGACGGAGACTCAACCCCTGAGTGGAGGGCGACGCCACCCAGCGTCGGTAAACCGAAACAGCCACGTCCAAGTATGTTAAATTCAATCCACCAAAGTCACTTACAAATTATAAACTACTGTATATTTACTGTATACGGCAGTGTAAATAGATTTTCTCTCATTAGTATTATTGGCTTGTTTATTCAAAAAAGTAACAATAATTGAACGGTACGTTGTTTCAGAGTACAAATAACAGCACAATTAATTTAAATAAAAATATATACAAATAATGTGATATTACTTATTCTAGAAATTCGATGTTTACTACAATATACCGTCGAATAGGCCTACATTGGGCAAACACATATTGTAGGTTGATATCAACAACAAAGTTTTGTAATGAAAGAATGACGAGGTGATGAGTAACAAACAATATAATATAAAGACCACAAGTATGGCTTTACGAGACATACAATACATAAGTAAATATGAGAATACCGGTATACTGATGAGCAGTATACAGGTGTACTGAACAGCAGTATAAAGATAGCTGATTAATTATAACATTCTCCCCATCCAAAAAAAATCACTAAACAAAAAAATTATAAATGGTTTTTTCAATTTACAGTTATTGTTATACTCTATACAGTATTACAGTTTTTGTTTTATTACAGTTGTTCAATGATTGGTATCATAACCATATCGTATTGGTGGTTTACGACTGCGGGTTGGTCGATAATACCTAGTAGTAGTAGATAGCCTAGGTGATTGGATTTTGGGGTCTCTGCCATGTGCTGTTACTTCTACCTCATGTATGTCGGTATCGGCAATACTTTCAGTTTCGATGCCAAGTGGAGATACAGTCCCGCTCTCAAAAAGCATTCCTTTGATCAAACATTGATCAAACTTTGATCAAACATTGATCAAAGTTTGATCAAATATTGAAATGAACCAGGCTTATAAATCCTGCCATTGAGTTCTACCAAAGGCGCTGCACTTCAAAGTCTAGATTCCCACTGAGCCGTGTGTCAATCAAGCAGCCCCCCTCTCTCTCTCTCTCTCTCTCTCTCTCTCTCTCTCTCTCTCTCTCTCTCTCTCTCTCTCTCTCTCGCTCTCCCTGTGTGTGTAATGCTCCATGTGCTCTGTAGGATGTCTGCAGAGCACACAGGACACCACATCCATATCATACCATAGGTTTGTACGCTATAGCCGTTATTTAAACCGGACCGCCTAAGGTTATAATAATTTACAGCGATTATCAGAAAATAACAGCCGCAATTGAATCTCCACTTGGCGGTGTGGTGGTAATGAAAGCAAGGGCGGGTAGGTAATTTACTAAAGGCTTCCCAAGAAATTAGACAGCCAACTAACCCATACACAGGAGGCCGCGAACCAAAGAGATTGGCCCCCTGGCACTGAGCTGGCCTGGTCGCAAAGGAACTATGCAGGTAGTAATGTGTAGTAAACTAATTTATTACACTAAATTTTCTTACTAAAATTTCAACATGGAGGACTTTTCTGTTTGCCCAAAAACAATTAAACAGACGTTGTATTTGTCTCGATATTACTTAAAATTTCTACCTTATCTCGCAAATAGTGGCTCCAGTTGGTCGCAAATAAAAAAGTTCTCCAGCGCAAATCGATGAAATCTACTTTAGTTTATTGTTTTGGTTAGAAAACACAACCCCTTTAACCTGCTCCTTTCGATGTTTTACATTAATTTTTTGAAACTAATTGTAGCTGTACCATAGTAATGGGCTTGTTCTCAGATACACTTGCGGTGACAGCACGGTGAAATCGCATACTGTAAATCACAGCATTTGGGTTGTTGTTACAGAGATGCGAGTAAAGCAGTTACAGTGAACTGTATGTTCGGTTGGGTGATGACTTAGCCCGCGGGAATTCTTAGCCCGCAAAATGGGAATCGTTTACCCGCAAGCTTTCTTAGCCAGTGGGCAGGGCATCCTTAGCCCGAAAATAAATTGTATTAGCCCGCGGGAATTGATACTGGACGATTAAATTGACAGACTGGCTTTCTAGTGAATAATTTCTAATGAAAATAATTTAATAATATTCCAGAGGCTGTATTTCAGAACGTAGCCCGGAGTTGTTAGTGGGGCCTATTACAAGACTCAGTCTGGTACTGGTACACTACCACAACACTGTATTGTCAATCTAATAATGATTATAATAATTCACAGCCATAATTGAATCTCCACTTGGCGATGTGGCGTAATGAAAGCAATGGCAGGTATGGGCTGTGCTGTGTGGAGTTTATTTCTGAGTTACGCAATGGGTTGGGTGGATGGCTACAACACATTATAATGAGGGGGGGGGGGGGGGGGGGGGTGCAGGTCCGCAGCTTGTACAATGATATAGTAATAGTCCACAACAAGAGAGGGTATGGGATCACTGGGGTTATATTGATGCCTTGTCTTACAACGACCTGTGGTCGGCCGGATGGTTAAAACCCTTCATTAATTAAAAATGAATGAGCATAATTTAATAAGTATTACTAACCCAATTTGATTTTTAATATTTAAAAATTATAATTACAATACGTTAAACTGAATTAAAAAATACGTAACTAATGATGTACTTAACATAGTTTACTTTAAAACAAATTAGGTTTTCAATAAAATTACCTTATCAGAGTATTAAAATTAAATTACCTACATTTTTAGAAGGTATTTTAGGGGGTGCGCTGGCGCTAGCGCTTGGATTTATTTATTTCTTTATTTACATTTATTAGTATAATTAGAGACAGGGGCAGGAAGGAAGCTTGTCGAATTTACACAATTACTGTATAAGCAAATGCAATGCAACGACAGCCATCGCGCTGCTACGTCAATGGAGGTCTTTGGCCTTGATTCTGATTTAAGGAACATTGAAACTAATTTCTAATATAACAATAATATAAAAATATTCCAAAGACTGTTTTTCTGAACTAGTTGTTGGTGTAATAATAGGCCCTGCCCTACAAGAACAAAACTCAGTCTGGGACACTACCACAACACCGCCTTGTAAATTCAATCGCTGTCCATCCACAAAGTCAAGCAAGCTCCATCCACCGCCCTGTCAATCACATCGCGGCTTGGCCATTAACAAAAGCCAGTTCTCGGCGGGAATCTGAGTTCAAAGGCATGCCGCAGAAGAGCGATGTAAACTGTTACCTTGAAATCATTTCAATGTCATTTCAATATGAGACAGAAAGTCTGGAATTTCGGTCCATCGATTTCAAGGTCATTTCAATATGCCATCAATGTCATTTCAATGTCAATTCTACTTTCAATGCTACTCTATGGACACATTTTGATCAAACATTGATCAATGTTTGATCAAAGTTTGATCAATGTTTGATCAAAGGAATGCTTTTTGAGAGCGGGACTGTAGTTGTAAACTATCATTCCCAGCGGTTAGATTCGGTTGATCTATAGCGTCATCGGTGGTCCTGATTACCGATGGTGGTCCATCGGTGGTTCTCATCGGAGACTGCGTTGTAATACCGCGGGGGGCCAGGTCTTTAATTGAAACAGTCGATTCTCGTCCTGATGCAAATTTAACGAACGCATACTGAGGGGATTCGCTTCTATTAATTCAGCTTCTTCCACCAATGGGTCGTATTTGCTGGCTCGAACATGTTTCTTAACCAAAACTGGCCCTGGTTCAGCTAACCACGACGGTATTGATTGACCAGCACTAGATCGTCTCTGATAATTAAAGAATCTCTCATGTGGAGTAGCGTTTGTGGAAGTGCACAGTAAAGACCGAATAGAATGCAATGCATCAAAAATAACGGTTTGCCAACATTTGCTGGGTAGGTTCCGGGATTTCAAAGCTAACGTTATTGCTTTCCATATAATGCCGTTATATCTTTCAACTTGCCCATTTCCTCTAGGGTTGTATGGTGTAGTTCTGCTAGTTGCGACACCATGTTTATACAACCATGATTTCAGCTCCTCTGATATTAATGAGCTTCCCCTATCGGAGTGAACGAAAGCAGGCATTCCAAATATCGAAAATAATTGCGTAAGGCAACTAATAACTGTCTTAGTTGCAACATTAGGGCATGGATAAGCGAATGGGAATCTGGAGAATTCGTCTACAATTGTTAATATATATTCATTATTAGTATTCGATGGAAGGGGTCCTTTAAAATCAATATTAAGTCGTTCGAAAGGCTGAGTAGCTTTGATTAAGTGACTTGTAGGAGGTTTGCAAAAACGGGGTTTAACCTCAGCGCATGATGGGCAATTCCTAATCACACTTTTGACATCATTGTTTGAATAGGGTAAATTTTTACATCTGATGAAGTGTAACATACGAGTAACTCCTGGATGGCACAAAGCATTGTGGAGCGACGCCAGCGATTCAATGGACCCAGTATCAGTGAAGCAACATTTATCAATTAATTATTAGATTGGGGACCGAGTGGCTGAAGGAGTAGGGCTGCGCAACTTGATCGAGACAGAGCATCAGCAGGGAGATTTTCACTTCCAGGTCTGTATATGATGTCATAGCTATAGCAGCCGAGTTCAGTTCGCCACCTCATTATTTTATCGTTTTTAATTTTTCCTTTGTTCTTAGAATCAAACATGTAAGCCACGGACCTTTGATCGGTCACTAATGTGAAATGTCGACCCGTAAGATAATGCTTCCATTTCCGAACAGCATCTATAATGGCCTGGGCTTCTTTCTCTACACTTGCCTGTTTAATAGCCGAACCACTGAGAGTTTTCGAGAAGAAGGCGACAGGGCGACCCTGTTGATTTAGTGTAGCCGCAATAGCAAAATCTGAAGCATCTGTTTCAACAACAAATGGGATATCTTCATCTATAGAGTAGACAACAGCTTCTTCTGTGGTATCGCTTGGGTGGGCCTCAATAACTGGGGTATACGGCCTACCCGAATGACCTGATATAATATACTGCTGTACTGCTTGTGTGTGGCAGCAGTTTCAGAGTTTGTATAATACTGTACACCGCAGCACCGGTACATTGGTACTAAACGGCCGCTGCAGCCCTTACATAATGGTGGTGGTCCTGGCATATTAATTCTAATTCTAATTTGCAATTCTTAACATATATATTTGTGTTGCTTAATATAATGCAGTAAGGAAGGAAGAATGAGATATTAAACCATTCACACCATGGCGCAGTCGTGTTCGGCTCGCGGCGTCTGCGAGTCGGAACCTAACACCTACCGGTAAAGGCACTGTATTCTGATCGTACATAGGCCTATCGCCACTGAGAATGGCCGCTAAACCAAATTCGGACGATACGTTTGAACTTACTGGCGAGGAAGTGGACGACATGGATAGGGCGTCCCTACGACTGCATTGCGACAATGCAGGCCTACTAACGAATCCTAAGGATTCCACCGCCTCTCTAAGGCGGAAACTCCATCGCTATATTGCGGGCGACGAGATACCCGCCGTGCCGACCCAGGCAGCGCCGACGATGGACATTGCCCAACTGCTTGATAGAATCGAGCAGCAGCGTCGGGCGGATGAAGTAAACCATGCGACATACGAGGAGGAGCGCGCGAGGCGGGAAGAGGAACGCCGACGTGCAGATCGAGAGGAACTTCTGCACCTCCTCTTGCAACGCCGCGAAACGCCGGATACACAGATACCCGACAGGCGCCCCCACCACGACGCACCAATCGTCAAACTTCAAGTTCGCACGCCCGAGAAACTAGAACGGAATACGAAACTCTCAGGATTCCAACATTGGCGGGCGGCATGGGCTAACTACCAGACCATAACTCGCCTGTCAGACAAACCACGCGAGGAGCAGGTGGCGACTTTTTTCGCCTACTGCAGCACCGAATTGCTGACTGACCTGCACCATTTAATGGGGATTCCCGCGGACACCGACCTACAAGTCGAGGAAATCTTGGTGCGTATCTACGATCACATACGCGCCCAGCATATCATTATGGTGGACCGGTACCAATTATTAAAAAACCGACAGGCGGAGCGACAGACATTCAACGAATACTGGGTGCGACTCCAAGAAGCCTTCGACGACGCCCAAGTCACCGATATGACGCTGGACGACTGGAAGTTGACCCTCCTGGTATGCGGACTCACCGATGAAAAAACAAGGGAGGAAGTCTTCGCCAAAAAACCTAGACTTGACCTGGCAGACACAGTGGAATTCTGTCAGGCTCGGGAAGTCGCCGTCAAGGAAACATAGCGACTACAGCGCAGCGTACACGCAATTAGTCAAAACGGCCAACCGCAGCAACGCAGCCGCCCCCAATACCGATCAAAGAGTAAATCTCGATACCAACGGAATAAATCGGGGCACAGCACCGGACGTGGGCCTTCCGTAAACCGCGACGTCTATAGACGCGCAAAGGAAGAGGAACGTGAGACGGGACGGTGCATGAAATGCGGGGAAAAACTGCCGCATTCCGGCGCTTGGAAGGCAACTGACACACGGTGCCACGGCTGCGGTAAAAAGGGGCACTTTAAACGCCACTGTCTCACAACCATGGCGACTAAAGAACCGAAAAATAGCGGAGCGATAAACATTGATCAACCCTCTAATAGCATCGCGTATATGGAACCAGCGCTCGGTTGCGTCCAGCGACGCCCTCTCGTACCGGTCGACTTCTACGTCCCCCCCCCATAGGAAGAGAGAGTCTCGTGAATTTCTAAGAAATGTCGCATGCGTGGCGGATACCGGCGCACAAGTAACTCTCGCGAGTACAGAAATCAAAGAAGAATGGGATTTTCCCCCCGAGGCGAAATTTCGAGACCCGGACTATCCCCTCACAGGCGCAAATGGGACAACAATTTTCTGCGACAGCTGCATCGATCTGCAGCTGACTACGGGTGGTAAAACCCTCACAGAAACTGTCTACTTATGTCGCGATTTGGGATTTAATACAATTTTCCTTTCGCTGAATGCCTGTGTCGGACTAGGAATAGTACACCCGGAGTTCCCTCGACCCCTACACCTGGTGGCATCCATAAACGGAAGCACCGACAACGATCGCGAGGCGCAGCCTTCCCAGTCCACATTAGGGAGTGAAAAAACTTCCCTCCTGGAAGAATACAAGGATGTGTTCGACTGTAAGGGGATATTAAAGTCCATGGTTGGGCCCCCAATGAAAATCGAGCTGGTAGACGGCGCAGTCCCGTTCTGTCTAAACGTGCCGCGTTCCATCCCCATCCCCTACCGCGAAAAAGCGAAGGCGGAAATCGAACAGATGTTAAGGAAGGGGGTTATTGAGCGTATTGGGGACAGGCCCGTGGAATGGAGCCATCCCATTGTGGTTACTAATAAACCGGGGAGACCTGGGGAAATTAGAATGACTGTTGACCTCACAAAACTCAATAGCCAGGTCAAGCGAACAATCCACACTGCGCCGCCCCCCAACAGCCTTGTTTTCGACCACACCCCGGGAGCCAATGTGTTCACCGTTCTCGACGCCAAATCAGGATATTGGCAAATCGAACTCGCGGAAGAATCGCGCGATCTGACGACGTTTATCACTCCGTGGGGCCGATATCGGTACTGCCGGGCGCCTATGGGCTTCATCAGCTCAGGGGATAGTTTTAACTACCGCGGCGATCTTGCGCTGAACGGGCTGCCCCAGGTAAAGAAAATCGTAGACGATATTCTGGTGGAGGATACAAACATCGACGAACATCGCGCGCGTGTTAAACAGGTCCTCGACCGTTGCCGTGACAACGGTATCACGCTAAATCCGGAAAAACTCCAATATGCGCAGCCAAGCGTTCGCTTCGCCGGGTACATATTGAACGGCGAAGGGGTAGCGGCGGACCCAAACAAAGTCAGAGCGATCGGCGAGTATCCGACCCCGTTAAATATCACAGACTTGCGAAGTTTTATGGGGCTGGTCAACCAGCTGGGGTACTTCTCAAGCGAGATTTCAACTACGGCATCACCCCTGCGAGACCTACTACGTGTACGTAACGCATTTGTATGGACTCGAAACCACGAAGATGCTTTTAACGCCACTAAGGCGGCTCTCGTGAGCCCTCCTGTGCTGGCGTCATTCGACGCCAGTTTACCGACTCGCCTTGAGACAGACACGAGTCGCCTCCACGGTCTCGGGTACGATCTACTCCAACGCCATAACGACGACTGGCGACTTGTCGCATGCGGGAGTAGATTCCTAACGGACCCGGAGACGCGTTACGCCACCATCGAGTTGGAGTGCATAGCGATACAATACGCGATAAAAAAATGCCGTATCTACTTGGCCGGATTACCGACGTTCACCGTTGTGACAGATCACCGACCACTCCTTGCAATTTTTAACTCGAATAACCTCGACCAAGTCGAGAACAGGAAAATTCAGAAAATGAAAGCGGAATTACAATCCTGTTATACTTTCACCGTCGCCTTGCAGAAGGGGAAGATTCACCGGATCGCCGACGCGTTGAGCCAGGCTCCCGTAGACCCCGCTCCAGACGACCCCGAGGACGAAACTCCACCCATTGTGCAGCGATTGCGGCAAAACTCCAACATGAGGAAACTTTGCATTCCTCGGAAGTGGTTAATAAACCCGCTCAAAGTGCACCACTCGCGCCGGACTCACACGATGAACTCGTGGAGGAACTGCGGGCAGCAGCGCGCGAGGATCCGGAGTACCGTGAACTCGTGGAGTGCATACGAACCGGCAACCGTAATGTTCGCACAATGCCGGCAGTGCAGCAATACCGTTCAATTATCGACAACCTGTCGATATACTTCGACCTCGTGTTATACGGCGATAGGCTGGTGATACCCACCACCAGTCGAGACGAGATCCTGCGGAAACTCCACGCTCCCCATCTCGGAATTACCCGAACTAAACAGCGGGCTCGTACTACAGTCTACTGGCCCGGAATCAATGCGGACATCGAACGCGCCGTGGGCCAGTGCGACGCGTGCCAAGGGCACCTGCCCAGTCTTCCCAAGGAGACCCTGATGGCAGACGCCACCCCCACGCGTCCCTTCGAGTCAGCTTCCTCAGATCTATTCACCCTCGCGGGTAAACATTTTATAGTATACGCCGACAGACTGTCTGGCTACCCCGTCGTACTAGAGTGGCGGAATGACCCCACTGCACAGCAGTGCGTCGACGCCATACGGCGTTTCTTTGTAGACCTCGGGGTCCCCAACGTTTTGCGTACGGACGGCGGCCCACAATATGCTGCCGACATATTCCAGCGCTTCCTCAAAGCGTGGGGTGTGCGCTGGGAGGCGAGCACGCCACATTTCCCTAGCAGCAATGGCCATGCGGAGGCCAGCGTCAAACAGATCAAAACGCTGCTTAGGAAGGTGCAACACCCTGACATACGCTCTGAAGAGTTCCAACGCGGGCTGTTGGAACTGAGAAACACACCACGCGCGAACGGGCGATCGCCCAATGAAACGGTGTTTGGACGATGTCTGCGAACTACAATCCCCGCCCACCACAACCATTATAAACAACAGTGGCAAGCGGAAGCGGACACGGCGGATAAACGCGCGGAAACACAGCGCGGTAGGGCCGTGGAGTTCTATAACCGGTCTGCACATGACCTCCCGCCCATTGCCATAGGCGACACGGTCCGCATACAGGACCCCCGGTCCAAAAGGTGGACGCGCATAGGACTGGTAGTGGAGGCTGGCCGGCGACGCGACTATCGCGTGAAACTCAATTCTGGCCGGACATGGTGGCGAAACCGCCGCTTCATCCGACGATATCACTCCACACCACCAGGGGGCGCTTCAGAACCTCCAACCAAACCATCACAATCAGATGAACCGGACATACCAAACAATTTCGAAACTGAAAGTAAATCGGCCCTCAGGAAGGCCTATCCCATGCGTCCCAGTACACTGGCCCAGCGTAAGACAGTGCATTGGGACATCAACGACCAAAACGCCACGCCATAATGCGTTTCGATCGTGGAGGAAAAGGGGGTGTGGTATCCGGCTTTTAACTGGGGCCTCAATAACTGGGGTATATGGCCTACCCGAATGACCTGATATAATATACTGCTGTACTGCTTGTGTGTGGCAGCAGTTTCAGAGTTTGTATAATACTGTACACCGCAGCACCGGTACATTGGTACTAAACGGCCGCTGCGGCCCTTACATAATGGTGGTGGTCCTGGCATATTAATTCTAATTCTAATTTGCAATTCTTAACATATATATTTGTGTTGCTTAATATAATGCAGTAAGGAAGGACGAATGAGATATTAAACCATTCACACCATCTTCAATTTCCTTTTTGAGTAGCTCAAAGGCATCCTTAGCTTCTTTGCCCAAAGGAAATGCTGATTTAACAAGAGGACCTATTTTAGCAGAGAAATTGCAAATAAATTGCGAATAATACGAGAACAATCCCATAGCACGTTGTCGCGATTTATTATCGGTTGGGATGGGAAGATCTCGGAGAGGTTTCAGTCGTTCAGGATCAGGCCTGAGTTCGTTATCGGAAATAACGTAACCAAGAAGGTTGATAGACGATTTGGATATAATGCTTTTATCATGGTTAAAGGTAAGATTATTCTTCTTAGCAGCAGCGAGTAATCGATTTAGGTTAGTATCGTGTTCCTCCTGGTTTCTACCACCAATAGTTATGTTATCGAGATACACGAATGTGTCCGATAGATTCTCATCCTTGACAAATTCATCCATTTTCCTCTGAAAACTGGCGACGGCGTTTGTCAATCCAAATGGAATTTGGAATAGTGAATTGATAAAGGCATCCATTGGCCTCGAAAGCAGTATAAATCTTATCCTCACAGAGTAATGGGATTTGATGATATGCACTCTTTAGGTCGAGTGTGCTGAAGACCTCGTACTGAGCAATGTTATTAGCCATATCATCAATTCTAGGGAGGGGATATGCATCCAGATAAGTAAATCGGTTTATGGTTTGTGAATAATCAACACAAAGACGCTTCTTATGTCTTCCATCATCTGCGATGACGACTTGAGCTCGCCAAGGTGATTGGCTTCGTTCAATGATACCTTCCTTGAGTAGTTTTTGAATTTCGATTTCAATAAATTGTTGATCAGAATCATTAAACCTCCTTGATTTAGTAGCAATTGGTTGACAATCCGGTGAAATATGTGCAAATACAGTTGGTGCCGATGTAGATACTATAGTGAGACTACATATATCTAAAGTTGGAAGGTCACCACCAAAACTAAGAGTAACACTAGAGTGCCGTTTCATAAATCGTTGACCGAGGATTACTTCGGAGCAAAGAGATGGTAGAACATCGAACTGAACTTCCTTGTATCGTTGGCCGTTAAGATTGATAGTTAAAGAACACTGACCCAATATTGGAGTCGATAAAGAAGGTGCAGCCATAGAGACTTCTCCTCCAGGTTGAATGGAAATTTGTAGCCGAGAAGTAAGAGGTTCTGTTATATAATTTCCTGAACTACCCGTATCAACTAGTGCATTAACTTGTTGTCCCTTTATTTTGATATTAACAATAGCCTTTGAAAGAGATTTAGGACATTCACTAGCAGCAGAGGAAACGTTTTTAGGGTAGATAGCAGCTAAAAACTCATTGTCCTGTATATTGCTAAAATCATTATTGCTGCTGATTGCTTTACCCTGCTGGAACTGGTACTACTGTTGTACCTACTGCTACCACTACCTGGTCCAATTCCGCCCCCACTTGGACAAACTTTAGCGAAATGGCCTGGTTTGCTACACTTAGTGCAGTTAGCTCGACTTGCAGGACAGAACTGCCTTTGATGATAAGAATTTCCACAGAAATAGCAACTTTTTTTACCATATGCCATTGCTGAGAATTCGATACCGGTACCGGTACCATAGTTATTGTCCTCATTAGATGGAACAGCTGCAATATTGTACTTGGCAGATGCAGATGGCTGAGCATAAAACTCGGAATGTTTATGAGCAAGTTCCAATGCACGAGCTTGATCATGTGCGGACTGCAAATCTAGTGTTGCATTCTCTAATAATCGTTGTCGGATGATAGTCGAAGATAAACCTGAGATAAACGAGTCGCGTATTGATTCTTCAGTGTTTATTTGCATCTACGGGTGTAAAATTGCAATCCTTTGAGAGCTGACGCAGAGACTGAAGAAACTCGTCGATTGATTCGCCTGATTGCTGTTTCCTCGTTGCAAGTTGATGACGAGCGAAAACTTCATTTTTCGGCTTGACATAGAGATTACGAAGGATCGTTATAGCGTTATCATATGTTGTACAATCTGCAATGTACTCATACACAGCGGGCGACACGTAATTAATAAGAGTGTCAAACTTCTTCGGATTTAACGTTGTGACAGAATCCATGAAGTTGGTAAAGGTTCGAAACCAGTGAACCCATTCCTTGTTTGCAGTAACTGAATTTGGATTGACATCGAAACGATCTGGACGCATAAATTTTTCCATTATACCATGAAACTGAGTTATTGTATGTCTCGTAAATTGTAATGAAAGAATGACGAGGTGATGAGTAACAAACAATATAATATAAAGACCACAAGTATGGCTTTACGAGACATACAATACATAAGTAAATATGAGAATACCGGTATACTGATGAGCAGTATACAGGTGTACTGAACAGCAGTATAAAGATAGCTGATTAATTATAACAAGTTTAAACAATTTTATATAATTATTGAGTTATAATATAATATAATATATTATTTATAATTATACTGTATATAGGGGTTTAATATTTCTTACGAACCAGAATAAATTATAAAAATAATAAAACAAAATAATATGTAATGTACATTGAAGATTGTGGAATATCTACACATTGATGATGCGATGCGATCAAACGATTGAAATTCATGAATCTACAATGTAAAACAGAAAAAACTTAAATTGAATCGAATAACATAATATCAATGTTAAAAAGGTCCCCTATTGTATATTGAATTGAATTCACTTAGATTTTAATATGTTAGGAATTATTTAGTAAATAACGTTCGATTTTATTTCAGGTAATATTCGTTTCGATGTTGCTAGAATCCGACCAACGGCAAGGTTTGATCCAAATCCAACAATTAATAACCGAAATAATACAACAGGTGTGTAGGCCCTACATATCATCACCTATATCCGGGATAATTTAGATTAGAGAGACCAATTATTAGGGGCCCACTGTATGCTAGGCCTACTGTATGCTAGGCCTACTGTATGCTAGGCCTACTGTATGCTAGGCCTACTGTATGCTAGGCCTACTGTATGCTAGGCCTACTGTATGCTAGGCCTACTGTATGCTAGGCCTACTGTATGCTAGGCCTACTGTATGCTAGGCCTACTGTATGCTAGGCCTACTGTATGCTAGGCCTACTGTATGCTAGGCCTACTGTATGCTAGGCCTACTGTATGCTAGGCCTACTGTATGCTAGGTCTACTCTATGCTAAGCCTACTGTATGCTAGGCCTACTGTATGCTAGGCCTACTGTATACTAGGCCTACTTATGTTAGGCCTACTAATAAATAATATCTTAATATTACATCGTGTATATCACATGTTGTCAAAAGTATGCCTACAGTAGGCCTAATAGTTAAAATTACACCATGACCCGTAATATAGTGTCATTTTCTGATGACACGGACACCCCCCCCCCCCCCCCCCCAAATTTTTCTACAAATCTTTATCATATTGCTTGAAATTTGAAACACCACTAGTTCAACTCACCGTGGCTGTTACCATGAAGCCGGAATTTTCGATTTCGCCTTTAAATTTTATTTATAACCTTTTAAAAAAGTGTCTTTTTCGAAATCGCACCCTCCGTATCGTGGCCATTCTTCACTTTAGTCGTAATTTTTTCACATCAATAGAAAGATTGCGTTGCAAGGATTCCAAATATGTAGCATTATCTGAATTTCATTGAGAAACAGCTGAGAAATAGACGTTCAAAGATTGCAAGAATTATTGTTCGCTGCAAGCCGCCATTTATTATATTTAATAAATACACAATATTCTAGAACGTGTTATTTACTTTATGAGTTGGTTGGCAACAGCGGAATGCCTATACAATATCTATATTGCCTAGCTAATCATACATAAACAAATTGTTCCAGAACATCGTGTATTTATTAAATAGAATAAATGGCCTGCAGCGAACAATAATTCTTGCAATCTTTGAACGCCTATTTCTCAGCTGTTTCTCAACGAAATTCAGACATTGTTACATATTTGGAATCCTTGCGTGAAGAACGGCAATGATACAGAGGGTGCGATTTCGCAAAAGACACTTTTTTAAAACGCTTATAAATAAAATTTAAAGGCGAAATCGAAAATTCCGGCTTCATGGTAACAACCACGGTGAGTTGAACTAGTTGTGTTTCAAATTTCAAGCAATATGATAAAGATTTGTAGAAAATCTGGGGGGGGGGGGGGGGTTCCGTGTCATCATAAAATGACACTATATTACGGGTCATGGTGTATTAAGTTAAAGATTTAATACCCAAGGCTGTTAAAATTATATACATACGTCTATTTTTCAGATTATAATATAACAAATTTTAACGTTGAGAGTCCACCACTGCCCAACACAGCAACAACCATATTAAATAACGGATTCTCAACCAATAACTGGCAGATAAATTCTAGAATTAACCCGACAGAAGATTCCATACAATTAACCGATGAATATATCTCAGCTGATAGAGACCATGACAACGGAAGTAGGGTGAACTGTACCAATATACTGTAGTTCCTATATAGCACGTCATATTCGATCTATTTTAGTCGACCACCACGGCATGGCATGGTGATTTAATTTTTTCGGGCACATAATTTTGAAAATTGCTGATATTTTTTCAAAAAGTGAAAAAACCCGATATATCGAATACCAAACGTCAGAATATTTTAAAAATACAATTTTTGGGTTTGTCTTGACCTGGTGGATAACCATGCAAAACATGGTATATGGTGATTCCAAAGTGGATTTCAAATTTTGGCACGGGGTGGCTGAATTATTAGGCCGACAACGCACAAATTGAGGTCAAATTTTTTATGGGTATGTAGCGATATTGCAATCTATAATTTCTTGTACAGTAGGAGTATAGAGCCAGTTCATTGATCCATCCTAATTATTTTGTTTAGTAACTTTACAGAATGAGACGCCTTCAAATAGTGCTATTCCGAGTTCCAGTGACATCACTTCCGGTATCCCATCTACAACCCACACGTGTTCTACTATACCAGCTGTAGGTGACGTCATATCTGCTACACTAATACCATATGACGTCACTACCCCAAGAACAACAACCGCCTGTGACGACATTTCTCCATTACCGGCGCCCTGCAATGAAATATCCGTTATAGCTACAACTAATGACGTAACTTCCGTCATGAATGAAGCATATAACATCACTTCCGCTATGACGTGTGCGAGCAGCATCACATCAACCATGTCAAGTGACCTCAATTCTTACAAAGAAGCGAGCCGAAGCAATCAAATAATTACTCATATTCCGTATAAAGTAACATATTATAATTCAAACGCGAAACTATCCACAACACGTATAGCGAATGGGGGATTGCGACAGAATGGATCAAACAAGGTGAGTATGAAAAGTGCCACGTTGTCAGTCCTAGAAGGATTACTGTTGTAATATGCAAATTGTATATTGCAAATCTATCATATCTTTTATTTGCTTATTCACATAGGAAAATATCGTGTTGAGTGGGGAGTGAGGATGAGAAATGTTTTTTTCACTAGAAGCGAGGCACTTTTCAATAGCAAAAAGTCAATAGACTCATTTAAACAAATTTTTTAACATTTTTTAACTAATTTTCAGAAAAATTATTAATAAAGGTTCTTTTTTTTAACTAATAATAAAATAGTGAAAAAAAATTTCATTTACTAATTATCCGGAAAATTAGTGTTGAAAAGTTAGATCAATTCACTCATTCTTAAAAAATTTTAGTGAAAAAAGCGGATTTTCCAAATGAAATAATTAATAAATAAAGTAATTTATTACTAAATTTCAGGCACTAGAGAGAGTTAACGAAGTAAACACGGAAATCATCGAACGCAAAGAGCCGATGACTCTGGTAACCAGTAATCCCCGCACGTTCCAACAGAGGACGATAGATCCAAGGATTCCGACTCCGCATAGGAACCCGGATGTGTACCACACCCGACGTTTCGGGGTTCTAACGCCCTCCAAAGCACTCCGCATGCGCCACCGGCCACGCTCACTTAGTGACTCATCCATATTCAAACCGCGGATCCGACGCTCAAAGTCAGAATGCAAAGCCAACACCCCAGCTGGCGACCAGATGAGAACTACTAATGTCTGAGACTTTTGGTGTAGGCCTACTTTAAGGCTTAAAACATAAACAAGTCTTATATAATATATCTGACACCGTTCCAATGTTTGAGATAGTATATTCTAGGCCAATGTATGAGATTAGGTGTGGTTGTGTGAGTATGAAGGCTACATACAGTTCGTCTGAAATGGGGGGGGGGGGGGGGGGGGGGGGACATGTATATGAAATGTTACACCTTCCATTATGGTTGAAATGGTATGCCTAATATCTGAAATATGGAGCAGTACAAGTACACCACAACGCTAAAAGTTACTGCTATAAAGTTTAACAGTTGCATTGTATAAATCGTGAGTACCACGAACGTGTGAAATCAGTGGGCTTAAAATATCTTAATTTTTTGGTAATTTTGTAACAATATCGGGGATTTCAGTGTGAGTCTCCCTCTCCATCTACCAATATTTATTGTAATTGATCTTAAACTTTTATATACTGTAACTTAATTTCAATTATTTTATTCGAAAATGGAAATATTTTGTATCTCCAATACAGACGCAGTGGTGTAATCGTTTAATGAGAGGTTTAATAGGAATAATAGCCAGCGGTCCTCTGCCTTGCTTCCTTAAATGGTTGCTAAATGAATATCAGTTTCATCTGGAGAGGTGGCCTATACAATAGTTCTGAGTGAAGTGAACCCACTGAAATTTTACTTCAGCAATTACTTTCAATTCCCATTCTAAATGCATACTATTGTATACCTGGGTAACATTAGGCCTACATAGCTCATTCAATTTATCCAATTTAAAGCTTGAAATTAAAATTTTTAGGAAATATAAGATTTTATTTTCCATTTTCGAATAAAAATAAATTTAATTCTGCAATTGGTAATATCGCACTTAATATGATTACATAAAAAGTTAATTAAACATCAGTTTCTCGTATTTATTTGTGTATCATTAATATCAATAATTAGTCTAATGTAACATTAGCTACGACTATGTACTTCCATTGTTTGGGGAAAAAAACACGCAATAAAAGCAGCAATAAATTATATGTAAATAATTATAATAGATGTGTTATTTGCCACTTTAATTATAGGATTTGTTCATATTAGGAATTTGTTATAAATCCAATAAAAATCATTTTAATTATAAAAAACCAACATTTTTAATATTGTGAAGTATACGAAATGTTAAAGGCGTATTTTCAGCAAGAATTAAGATTAAGAATATCTCTCAGCCTTGTGGAGTTATTATCAGCTAACTTAGCCAAGTTGGTAACTGAATCTTTCATTATTACAGAATATCATCACCAGTAATAGTCTGTCAATCTCTTCTAATAGCGTCAACTCTCTGATCTAAATCATTTTGTATATCGTTCCACATCATCGAAGAATTCACTTGACAAAACATCATTTTATTCATCTGTTGATATCACACTGAGAGTAACATAGACCTTATCATCATGAAAAACTCTAGATTACCTTTGATATGGCTTGCATAACAACACAATTTCCTCATTTTGTATCCAACCTGTACCGAGGTTGCCGGTCTAACCTCCGAACCGGAAACACTCAAATAATACGAAAATCTGGCTTATGACCATGGAAACCTTCCGCAAAGTACTGAAAAATACTGCTGTACTGTTTACTGCAATCATATCATACAGTATATTAGCTCTAAATCGGTACCGGTAAGCCACCACCCACAGAATATATCATAGATAGGGCCAACTTAGGTCACAACTGTAATGTCAATACTGTTCACCTCCCCCATGATCTGTAGGGTATATAAATATCAGAAATAAACTAAAAAATACATATCGCACTTAAATATATCTAGTTATATATATTATATATCCTACTTCTGTTAATATAAAGACTAATACCTCTTTACCAATCCCTAATTAAAAGTGAAATAACATCATATCACGATCCCCCCTCTAAGACTAATTCAATCTTGACTCCTAGACAATCATACACATATTAATTAAGTAATTGTCCATATCTGTTGGGTAGCTTCTTCACTCCAATGCTTCGGTGAATGGGTTCTTCTACTTCTGTGGTATCTGAAGCTAGTTTTATTTATCTATTGTAATTGAAGTGCGTTGTTTTAGAGTTCGTCTCTTCAGAGTCTATTTGATCAGACATAGGCTTGCTATTTATCAAAGGTTCTAGGCGTAAAAAAGTAAGACACGTCCAGATACAGATACCAGATACAGGTAAAATAGTCCTACAGTAAGTTATTAGTTTATTAATTATTTACTATTTATACTGTAATTACGTTTTATAATAAATTGTTCTGTGCATTACATCTTTATCGTTGAGTCAGGCCTTGTTACGCTCTCGGTAAAGTTGTACATGTACATAGTGTAATTACGTTTTATATTGGTTTTAGGTTAGCGTAGTGTAATATTGTATTTGTAACCAAGTAACATATAGGACCCCCTTGGAAATAAGCTGCAAAGCTTTAGGGGTAATCCTATATGTTATGTTGGACAATACCTTTATACCGGTACATTGTTTGGTGTATTTGTTATTGTTTTTACATAATGTATAAATAAATCTATCTATCTATAGAAGTATATGTAATAAGTAACTGTGACCACTATCCCTCACATCAGTTATTCGACCCACTCGGTCCCATAACTTTGTCATGACATCTTGAACAAATACCAAGGTGCCTATGGAAAGGGGTTTGAGTGAATGTGTGTGTAGGTCATATCGTAATTTTGTTCAAGAACGCTTTTTTATATTCACCATATGTTTATCAACTTCATCAAATACTTTGTTCCATTGAAAGTTTAGTGCTTCTTTGCTGCGATAAAGTAATACTGATGGAACGGGAGTATCAGCATCACGTGGAGTATCATTGATTAATATATTCAACTTGATAAATTCGTTGTTGTTGATGGGATTGTACCCGTATTGTTGGGTTTGCCTTACAAACTAATGAAAAGTGTCCCATTCTTCCACACTTGACGCAAATTTTACCACCAGCAGAGCAGTTTTGTCGATTATATGCATGTGATGATGGCCCATCACACCAAGTGCAATTCCTGCTGTTTAATGAATTACCGGTATTTTTTGAAAATGTAGATCGGGTTTGTGTATTGTCTTTACCCCTATAAATCGGGTAAGTTTTCTTTGACCGTGCTGGAAGTTGTTGGATTAATTAATATAAATGTAAATTAATTGCTTTACAAGTGGGACACCCACCCTAGATGAAGTTAGAAAATTTATTTTCCAAGTATTGTAGTCTGCAAGAGAAAACATCTTTGCTCAGACGATCTGGCTGACAGTTTCAATCAATCCTTGGATTTTTGATATGTGTATCGCTAGCTACTTGTAGGCCTACCATGAACGTCACTAACCTGAGATTGATTCATATCGTACAAAATGGAAAGATGGGAAGATAATAATGGGAAGAAAGTGTTGTGTTACGAATTGTTCCTCGATTTAACCCAAAGAAGAAACCTCTTGTCATGTATTTTGTTTACCACGAGATCTGGAGGAGCAACAGCGATGGCAGTGCTAACAATTATTCTATGTATCTCTCTCTCTCTACCTTAGTATTACAGTACTATATTTGGTGTCAATATATTGTCTATGATTTATTAACAACATGGAAGTATGCTATGCATAGTTTTTCTGCATGCTGACAGTGGACTATTTCGTCAATGGTCAAAGAAAAGTAATTAGTGCTGCAAATACAAAATGTTCCTCACCATTGGACCTTGCACAGATCTCCAATTTAATTTTGTCAAATTTCTCGCCAAAGAGAGGTGGCATATTTGGGAATCAACTTCGATGTTAAGAGCATTATCAAGTTAATTCTTTATTTTAAACCGCAATAGATTTAATTAAAGGATGAAATACGTTATTGGGTGGAGGTCGACTATGGAACACGGTGGTCTTTTATGGAAACTTTAAATTCCACCATGATAAAACGGCCAGTTTAACCCCTAATACCTAAAAATTATTATTTCAGTTAACATTATTATTATTGTAATAATAATCTCCAAATGTTGTTTAAACTTAACTCTATGAATTATCTTATTTCCATATCAATTGGCTAATAATTAAATTATAAAGTTCAACACTGTCAGCAGTTTGGCATGCATTATATGGGGTACAGTGTACCTGGATAGTACGCCTATAAAACAATCAAGAGTTGGATATAAATTAAGTACACACACAGTATTATTATAGTGTGTGTATTTTATGACCTAAGATATGGTACAGTATATCTATAGGCCTAGTACAGTACTAGGTCTTGAGGAAATGTAGGTATAACCTGTATATGATTTTATTTAATTAATTGTATACCGGTACTGTTTTATGAAATTGTTGTCAGAAACTGTTGAGGTGTCGAGATTTTGCTTTATCATAGTGAAAAATTTTTAATTTAAAATAATTAATATATAAATATGGTCAAAATGGTGCACAAAAAGGAATCTTCACTTGCTGGCCTGTTGTACCCATCATATCGCGATGAAATATTGAAATCTCCATTTAATTGGTTGAAAAGTAAAAGACAAATTGACATTGTTTTCCCACTGTGGCGAGTCCACAATTCCCTATACGATTTAACTGGCTTTATAAACAAACATCCCGGTGGCTCGGAGTGGATCACATTAACTCAAGGAACCGACATCACCGAGGCATTTGAGAGTTCCCATCTGAATGTGAGTTTAGTTAAACGAACACTCCAACAATTCTTCGTAAAGGAGGCTACCTTCCCACGAAATTCACCCTATACATTCAAGGAAGATGGTTTCTATGAAGTTCTTAAAAGTCGAGTAGTCAATGTATTAAAAAATCATCCCAAGGGTCCGTCTACTAAACTGCTTATCATACAAGACTCTCTTGCCATCCTATATATTCTAACAGCATTTTGTGCCACATATTTTGTTAATGCACCAATGTCACTTCTTGCAGGGGCGATTCTCGCTTTAGTAATGAATTGCGCGCATAATTTTTTCCATCAACGAGATTCTTGGCGAATGTACTATTTTGATTTGGGTTTCTTCTCTTCAACGGAATGGCGGATAACCCACGCCCTGAGTCACCACCTTTACCCAAACACGGTTATGGATTACGAAGTTTCCATGTTAGAGCCATTCGCTGAGACTCTACCACTTCCCAAAAAGGTGTTTGTGGTTCGGTACGGAATTGCATTCGCTTTAGCTTTGCCTCCATCAATATTTCTTGAGCTTATAAAACGCATTCATCGCATCTTCACTGGGAATCAGACCCTGTGTTTATGTAACACCTTCCCTATAATACATTTAATTGTATCGATAATAGTCAGTGGAGATGGCATTATCGGATTATACATTTGGGCTTTAATACATGCAACAAATGGTGTGGTTTTTGCCCTTTTAGGATTATCAGCGGCTCATCACCATCCCCAACTTTTTCACGACGGCGATTCAATTGATGCCAATGAGTGGGCTATTTGCCAAATATCCGCGGTGGCTGACAGATTCGAGGTGCTGGGAAGTTTGTTTCTTAACGCGATATCTTTTGGCGACCATACGCTGCACCATATGTTCCCGACAGTAGATATTTCCCTACTGCCGCTGTTGTACCCGGAGTTCGCAAGAACCTGCGACGAATTTGGAGTTAAATACGAAATGAGAACGTGGTGGTCCATGGCGAAAGGATTCCTTCAATCGATGGCTAGAAGTGAGACCCAGGAAGTTAAAATGTTTGTGAATCATAACTGAATGACTTGTATTACCAGCAAGGCCGATAAAATACAAAAAGACTAAATAAAATCTATTTTACCAATTAATATAATCATTTTCGTTACAACATTTACTATCATTAGAATGTTAAGGAATCAATTCCAGAATTTTTTGTCTTGAGATTATAAATATTGTGATAATTATATGAATAATAAATTGATGGCTTTCAACACCGTAACTGCGCACCTACACACTTCTATTTCCCAGCACCCAGTTGGGTGCGTATGTACTCTCTCTGACACATCAGCCAGGCCTATATACTATATATAGTAAATAAATAATTAAACAACCGTGACTTTACCAAGGGAATAATATACTTATACAAATATAAAACGGAACTTGGGGTCTTAACCCTGTGAAATCAATGAAAAACACATAAAAAAAGAACAAAAATGAGCGAGACAAATGTATAATGGGGAACTCGTCCCATCATATACTTTAGGGCCTGGGCCCAACAGTGATCTTTACCACCTACTAATCTGCCCCTCCCATCTAATTCTCTAAGCTTATCCCAGTGGGCCTAATAATAATAAATTAATATTTTATCGTGGATGAACATTTTATCGTACCTTTTTTTAATGCTATTTTACTCTGCTTAACATATTTTTAAATGCCTTCTTGGCGCGCTTCCTTTGTTCGTAATTATATTAATTAATTATTATACAATAATTTTTCTACTTTAATTGGCGGGAACGCGATTTCTAGTTTATTTATGGTAATTCATATCGGCAAATACTTACAACCCTCTAAAAAAACGTTTTGGTCCAACGAATCCAAAACACATACTAAATAATATACAATGTACTGTGACGGGATCCAACGGAGTTGACAGTATCAGATCCCGAACGGCGTGTGTATTATACGCGTCGCCGCGTCCGTGGGCTGTACAGTATATTAGGCCGAAGGCCGTTCAAAATAACTGAGTTTTATTGTCAGTGTTTATAATCACAGTATTTGATAATAGCACAGTCTGAATATAATAGTACGGTAGTGGCGACGGTTAAAACTGCTCCGGTCTCACAACTGCATAGGAACCAACTGATCTAGTTATCAATAACTACAATGGTTATATTATCATTGACACATACTAAAGTACCTCTACACTACCGAGTGGCCTGAGTATCCAATAGATGCGCTCTAATCACTCCCAATGTGCTTTCCCACCCACCATTGGCTTAACCTGATTAATTGTCACCTCGCCACTCCCTGTTACCACTGTCCCTGCGTGCTAGCCTTACTAGCCTGTTTGTCCCTCTGAGGTGGTTTGACCTCTCAACTCTCCCTGTGGCTTGCGGCGTGTATCGCCTTAGTTGGTTGTAAAGTGACATTATTATTGGTAATGTCACCTCGCCAACTATAATTGGTAAAATGCCACTAATCCCATTTTCGGTGGGTAGTGCAGGGAATTGAATCCGCTTACATGTACGTTGATCGCTTATTTAACTTGATTTGGTTTGTACTACAGTATTTATTGATTTCCACAATTTTCTATTGGCCCAAATTCTGCACCCCAACGAAAAATAATAAAATTTGAAAATGTAAGTTCCTTTGAAATCAATTCCATATCTCGACTTGTATAACGCAAAGAATCTGGTCTAAAAATCAGGTCTAATTTGTTCTAAAACCAAATATTGCACTAATAAATTTGTATTTTTTTAGTTCTTTTATAAAAAACAACAACATATAGTAATCCATATATATGTTATAGTACAGTATGATAATGCTCTCCATAGCGAAAAATATCAACCGCTTCTATTGGGGCTCGAACCCGGTACCAAATTTTCAAACTTATGGTTATCATCAGCCGAGTGTGCGTCCTAAGACCACTGAGCTACCAGGGCGGTAGAAGATTTATTCGCTATGGAGTGGGCTATCATATATAGGCCTTTTACAGTCACTCATAGGAAAGTACAACGTTATTCCCGTGCTCTGCCAGAAATGGCAACCATGCCTCAAAGAATAACTATTATACAGTGTTGTAGAAACCACTGTAACCCCGTATGCCGGCCATGCGTGTTAATTAATTATAAATGAATTGTTGTGGGGTGGGTGACGTCGAATAAATATATATGTTATAGTACAGTATGATAATGCTCTCCATAGCGAAAAATATCAACAATATATGAAATGCTAACCTTTTTTTGAACACTGCATGTTTCTACCTAACTAAAATATAGGAGCAAAAATGTGGTTTTATTTAATTCAGTCCAAATCCCATATAAAGTCAGTTATGTAAGAATACTGTATAATAATATAGTAGAAGATGAGTAATCCAACCCGACTTTATAGTCCTAATTATGTCATTAATTACTCATTACAGTTGGTGCTAACCATACCATGATGTAATCGTATTTATAAACCATATTTATTTTAAAAAAGTTTCATATTAGTCGTTTGTTTAAGATAATAAATACAACGGAAAGGTCTTACATAATGAAATGATATCCATAATATAAATATATAACACATATAACATATATTATATATAACATAATATATATATATTATATATAATATATTATATTATATAACATATAACTAACTGCTAATATTATTATTAAAACAGAAACTTATAAAAAAAAACTAAAAATTATAAATATACAATTATACCGGGACAGTATTTTACAGTTCACTTTCACATCTTATATCAACTATCAAGTAAAAATATTTGGAAAAGGTTAGCTAACTTTCCGTCGCAGAACTAGAGTTACATTTTCTGATGCATTGCGCAGAAGTTGGAGTATTTCTTCGTGCGTCATGGCGGCCACACTATGGCCACCAACCTGTGAAATGGAATAATCAGAGATTAAATCTTAGTAATTTCGAATTAAATTTTTTATCTAAACGCAAATATAATAAGGTTTTATTTGGCCGCTAGGCGGCTACGGATTACACACTAAGTCCGACGAATTATTTTCAGTGCAATACCCCTAGACTACAAGCCAGGTCCCCAAGTAAACTGGTAACTGCTACTCTACTGTATTATTTACGCATTAGGGCACAGAAACTGACGGATTCTTCGCGAATATCGCAAACGTCGTTAAATTTGGGAATTTTTAGCAAACGTCGCGTTTTTTCAAGAAAAATGTTCTACATTTTTTTTGTAAATGTTCTAGAATTTTCGTAGATATTTTTGTAGTAGCTAGTTTTTTTTTACTAGTTTGAAAAAAAATCAATATTGTTTTTTAGTTTTTTTCTTTATATTAGTGAATGTTCTAGAACCTTAGTCGATTTTTTTGTGATAGCTAGTATATTTTACTAGCAAGTATTTTCTGAAAATTATTTTGGTCATTAATAGGTCAGGTCAGGTATTCTAGGTCATTGATCAAGAAAACTTGCCACCTCCATGCAGCATAAAGGAGGTGCTACCTTTAGCTGCATAGACGCTCTTACTAGGGCAAATCTGGTCCTGTAACTAGGACCCCCTTCGTTCTGGGATAAGGACGCCCTTGGTCCTGGATTAAGGACCCATATACTTGGCTGCAGGGGTATATGGCCTGGCCCGGCAGATGGTGATCTACCAATGGCTGGTGAGGAGTAGAGTGTTCTCATGTCCACTCTGAGTGCACTTCACTGCGACCTGCACCTGTCAGCAGGGGTACAGGGCATGACCCAGCAGATGAGCTGCACAGCCAATGGTGGGTCATGTGCGCGAGAGTAGATATGGGTGATGGGCCTCATATCTGACTCCACTGCGACACCCACCCTGCGGAATGGCAAACCAGGGTGTGGTATTTGCCCCGAGAGCTGACTCGGTAAAAAAGCACCCCCCAACCCCCACTATGGATTACATTAGTAATGCGGAGGTCCAGCCACTAGAGGCCAGTGGAATGACTGGATACAGACGTCAGTCCACACAGGCCTCACAGGCCTCACAGGCGTCAGTTATCTCCTGACCGGCTGCCTGTCTCACCCCCTACTGGAGAGAGAGCAGCCAACAATTCTTTGAGTCCCTTTCCTGATGACCTTTCTGGCCCAAACCCTGGGTCACCGGGGAGGCCAGATTGTGAGGGGGAGAGGGATTCTGGAGTTGGAGGCTACTCTCATGTTCCACCCCGACCAACGAAGCCATTGGTGAATCTGAGGCAAGTCACTAGACTAGCCTCAGTAAACACCCTAACACTCGGGTCCCCAATGCGACAAGGTGAGCTGACTGCCTTGGCAGATAAGCTTTCTCTTAGTGCAGTGGGTGTTCAAGAGCACCGAATGCAGACTGGACAGACTGATGAGGTTCTGATTAAGGACATGGGGGGCGGTTGGCGACTCGCCCTCGCTTCAGCAGATGATAGTGGCAATGGTGGAATTGGTCTATTGATGAATCCAACTGCACATGCAGCATTGGACAAAATAAACCAAATCTCTAACCGCATCATCCGTTGCCACTTCTCATGTTCTGGAAGACTGGCTAAGAAGTTTCCTAAGGTGGTTCTGATTGTGTGCTACTCTCCAACTAGTGTTGCCCCTGTAGAGGAGGTAGAAATTTTCTACCAGAATCTACAAGCAGCTACTGATGGAGTGGATCAGCATGCATTCTTAACATTCCTGGGAGACTTTAATGCAAGTCTGCATCAATCGCCCACATCGCCCTGGGTCTATAGCAATAGTGTTAACCGAAATTCCGTCCATCTTCAGGATTTTATCTCTGGAAATGGATTGTTTTCGGCTGGAACCCCGTTCAAGAAGCGAACTGGAAAGCTATGGACTCATAGTGGACCCAGTGGTCACAAGTCCCAGATAGACCATATCCTGTTTCATAGGAAATACAGGAGCTCTATACAAGACTGTAATGCATTTACACTACGACCCTTCTCCAGTGATCACCGCCTTATTGTGGCCAAGGTAAGACTTCGTCTACGTGCTAGCAGAACAACGAAATCTGCCTTGCCGCGGCATGACTGGTCCTCTCTGTTGCAACAGCCAAGTGTGAGATCCAGCTTCACACTACATCTGAGCAACAGGTATGAGGCTCTTGCCTCTGAGGCGGCAGATCACTGTGAGGGCTATACTGCCTTCACAGAGGCAGTTAAGTTAGCAGCTGCAGAAACAGTTCTTGTATACCCTCGAAACAGGAAACGGGCCCCCTGGACTGACAACAAAATTCAGAAGTGCCGAAATGACCTCTACAAGGCACAGAAAGAGAACGACTCAAACAGACTACAGCGGTCAAGAATGAAGATAAGGCTGCATCTAGGTCCCTGAACAGGCAGTACTCTGTTAATTTACAGGAGCTAATAAACCAACAGGTTGATGCCATCAATGATGCTGACGACAGTAGGCAATCATCCCAGGCATGGAGATCGATCAACTTGCTTGCTGGTCGAAAAAGCCAACCAACCACCAAGGTTAAGGCTGAATCACTAGCCGATCGCCTCAATGGTTGGAAGGCCCACTTTGAAAAGCTCCTCAATAATGACAGGGTATTGCCTGGTAACTTTATAGAAGTAAAAGTGTCTGAGTCTGTACTCCCAGATATTCCCATTGGTGATATCTCCTTTGCAGAAGTGAAGGCTGCTGCAAAGAGGATTAAGACCAATCGTGCCAGTGGAGTAGATGGTGTTCCCCCTGAGGTCTTTAAAATACCTGAGTGTTTAAAGCTCATCTATCCCATCCTAGTAGACATGTACCGTACAAAAAGAGTCCCACAAGAAATGAAAACAAATAAGTTGGTGCCAGTTCCCAAGAAGGGCAACCTAACACTCTATGGTTCTTTTCGGGGAATCTCATTGATCTCGATTGCTGCAAAGCTATACAATAGAATTCTATTAAATCGCATCAGGGATCCCATTGAGAGACTGCTGCTCCGTGGAAATCAGAATGGGTTCTGTAAAGGATGGAGTGAAAGGGAAGGAAAGGGTGGGACCATGGAGCCCATTTTGGCACTTAGAAGGATAATTGAAGAGTTATCAAAAAAGAAAGACAGTCATCTGGCTGTTACCTTTGTTGACTTCTTCAAGGCCTTTGATTCAGTCTCTCGCTCACGTATGTTCAGCTTACTTTCATTATATGGGATTCCTGATGAAATTATTGCAGCAATCAGATCAGTATACGATGGTTCGACAACATTTGTGTCTACTGTTGACGGTGACACAGAACCATTTGAAGTGTTATGGGGCGTCCTCCAGGGAGACACACTTGCACCATTCTTGTTCATAATTGTTGTTGACTATGTTCTACGCATGTCCTTAGATCATCATAATGATGATGGGGTGATGATAACTCCACCTACTGGCTCCAGAAGTCGAGGAAATCCTGCCAAGTACCTAACTGATCTAGACTTTGCTGATGACTTAGGAGTACTCTCAGAATCACTAGAGGGAGCCCAACGGCTCCTCAGCTCATTAGAATATGCTGCTTCTAGTGTTGGTCTTTTTATTAACTCCAGAAAGACCAACATTTTGACAGTTAACTTTGAAAGTCCTCAGCAAGTCTCTGATCGGATGAGCATAAGCTCAAAAGATGGTATGCTTGAGCATGTGGATGACTTCTGTTACCTGGGATCATGGATCCGGAAGTCAGGACCTTCGAATACGTAAGTGAAAGGCATGGGCAGCCTTGAATAGGCTTTCCAGGATTTGGAAGTCACCGAGAATTAATCGGAAACTTAAGGTCCGGTTATTTAGAGCAGCAGTAGTTCCAGTACTCCTCTATGGGAGTCCATGAGGGCTCTAACTGCTGAGGACACCAAATCTCTGGATGGCACATTCACAAGAATGCTACGCCGGGTTCATTGTGTCAAGTTCAATGCACACATCTCCATCCAGACACTATATAACATTGGAGGTATCTCATTGGTTCCCCCAAGCTTGACACTAGAACAAAATCGCCTCCGCTTTGAGGGAAATTGCTTTCGCCGTGAGGACCAGCCAGTGCATAATCTTGTACTTTGGCAGCCTCATGGAGTGAATAAGCATGGTGGACAGCCCATGACTTTCTTGGGACGCATCTTAAAGGACACTGGCCTTGAAGATGCGGTTGTTGTGGCGGTGCAATTTTGTCGATAAGCCGGCACAGCATTCTAAAAAATGCAGCTGCAATGTAGCATGCCGTTCCTAGTAGTTGGTCATTAATATATTCTGCAACAGTTTAATCCTAAAATATCCATGTTTTCACATTTTTTTCTATTTTCAAAAAATACTATCTAGCAAAATAACATTAGCTATCATAAAAACATATCTACTAATGTTCTAGAACATCACCAATACCAAAAAAACATAAAAAACACAATAAAATTGCTGTCGACAGGGCGATTTAGGAACCCTTTTGTTTAGGAAGTGCTCGGGTTTTCGTAACAAAAAATTCACAAAGTTTGCGAAATTCGCGAAGAATACGTCAGTTTCTGTACCCTACTGCCCTACTCCATTTAAGGGGACAAAATTTGGTAACATAATGTTAATGAACTTACTGAAATTAATTTATCGTCTGTCTGGAGCCGGCCTGGCTGTTGTAGATACTTGATGATTTTATTGTCAACCTTCTGAATATGAGGGCCTCTTTCGGTATCAACTCCACCACTGACTGTAAAACCAAAACCATTGGAGCCACGATGTAGTCTAACATTGAACTCCTGAAACAGACATTTACCTAGAGATGCATGTCACGGTCGTTAAGTAGGCCTAATGACTGCAGTGCTGTACCGCCGGGTGTTTTATTGGGGTGCTAAACTTTCATTATTCAATTACCACTAGGTCTTTGGTCGATTTTCAGAATAAATCGATTCTATGCCTCGTGGGTGTGGATTTTGCTTAAACAAATTTCCCATATATTTTTCATGCTCTTACCTTTTCATTAGGCTGACAGGTTTCACTATGAGTGGCCCTTATGTTCTTAGCAACTTTCTTTTTTGGTGGAAGTGCCATCAGTGTCAACTAAAAACAGCAGAGAATATAATAAATTCAATTTCTAGTCAATTGTTATAAAATATTATTATTTAACATTTTTTTTTTACACCAATCAGACTAATTGAGATTTATAAATAAAGTTTATAATAAATTGATCCTAAATGCTGTAAAGTATATTATCATGAGCAGTATATTATATAAAAATGTTTTAAAATTGAAACATTAACACAACAATTTGTTTGCAATACTGTACAAAGTTTCTAATATGATGATTACATACAAAGACTGTAATCTGTAGAAAATCAAAAGTAAAATCATTGTGAAATGGTAATTTGTATTGGGTGTGTAATACTTAGGTGCTATGAAATAACTAAATTGTTGTGTTGCAAAAGTTATAATTTATTTAACTTATTTAATCTTAAAGCAATTATAGCGAGTGACCAATAAAATTTAATGCTTTATTAACAACATGTAAACACAATACACTTATTAAAACAGTAAAAGTCACTTAATTATCAACATTTTTCTTTAATTATTAGATTCAACGTAATACAATGCTATAATCATTATTCACTGTATATATATTGCTTTTGTATCAACTTAATGTTGCATGGGAATAAGCAGTAGTGACCATGTTCTAAAGACCAGGCGCACACACCTGTTACAAATAATCAACGCAGCGCAAGTAATTACGATCAATAATATGCTGTTTCAATATTACAAGGCGCAGCTTCAATTTTAAGAACGTCATAAAGAAAGTGAATTAAAGACTTCGTTGGGTGTTAGTTAAGCCAGGAGGGATTGCGCACAAAGTCTGGCAACTTATTTCCAGAGTGCGGTCCCACCTCAACTATATTCCCCAGAGGTAACTGGCTCTCATTTAGCCTCCATTTAAGGATGCAAAACAGAGAGGTGAACCCTGGCTAGTACCTTTAAGGCATTCTTGCAGAAATGAACACTTTCCACTAACACTACCGGGCCTGGGGTACATACGTGTTAATTATGTTCATAGATTACACTGAGTACAATCTGCACATATAGTACAATATAGTACAATATAATTGAGGTATAAAATCTAATTCATCACATCAAACAATCCACCGACACTTCTCATTTTCTGACAACTGATTTTCCTAAAGTCCAACCATCCAACTAAAGTATGTTACTCCCACACCAACACTGGTGTTGAGTTATGTTGTAGAGGATCTCCAGAAAGACCATTAGATGGTGGTTGGGGCTGATTGATTGATTAACTCTATTAACCTCTCTCAACTCCAATATTGAAGTATTCCTAGGAAGTCTGTGAGTGCAGTAGTAGACGTTATCTGGTTTAATTAATTTGTCGATGCTAAATTAGTTTTATAAAAAACAAAATTCAGATATTTTACAAAAAATTAACTTTTAAAAATTGCGTAATAAGCAGAGTTGTTTCGCATCTCCAAATGGGTTCAGTCAAATCACTTCTAGTAGCACATACAACTTGCTTTATGTCAATCTGTTTGAAGATATCAAACTTTTATCACTCCTTGTGCAAATGATCTTATAGGCTCATTCGAAACAAAATCATCATTTAGTGGAGGTAAACTCCTTCAAAACTATAATGAATTGATTATTTATCTTGACAATATTGCACCATAAGTTTCTCTCAATATCGTGAAGTTAGATAAATTCATCAAAATTTGCAACAATAGGGACACATGAGAATGAAAATAACAAAAAAAATTATTAAAATAAGATTCCGCATAATTTGTGTCACACTAATAATGTCAATCCTTGCTTATCTTCCTTACCCTAAAAGCTGTCCAAGAAATCTACTCGAAACGCACTGTCCTTAAACGTCTCTCAGTGGCTGATTCGTAGCAACAACCAATCACTTAACCATCAAACCTGGATCTATAGACGCATTCTAGCAAATAAATAAGATTACCTAAATGTTTAGCTACCGGTATACTTATACATATTGACTGGCCTAGTTGGTGACCTTTATCACCAACTTAGCAAGAGGCCCGCCCCATCACTTCACGAACCACTGGAATGCAATTAGTTAATTAAAAGCTTACTATGGAGTAGCTGATTAAACAAACAATTTGTATGAACAAGTCAGTTAGTGGGCAACTACAGTAAACAGTCCGCAGTATCAATTACAGTAACAATTTTCATTTCTTTTCTTTTTTTTAAGCATAATAAATTGAACTTCACATTTCAAAAAGATAAATACTATCTTATTTTCCAGTGCAATTCAATTTTGTATTTTCAATTTTGATCATTTTCTAACGACTAAACAGTTTCTATATTTTTTGCACGAGTCTAATAACTGAAGCGTTAACAATTTTCTGTACGACAAGAAATAACAAAACGTTTGAGATACGCATTTGTAAATAGCTGCAGTGGTTGCATCTCGATCGTAAATAGCAAAGACTCAATCAGAATAACAAATTATCCCGCGTCATTCAAACCCTTCAAACGTCATACCGCAATAGTACTGTCGCATTTGCTGGTCGCTAATGAACAAAGCATCTGTTACTGTTAAATTATAATTGGAAATAGAGCTGTTACTCTGGCAACAAAAATACAACCAATAATGTTTAACTAATAAATCGATAAGTTAATGATAAAATAGGGAAATTGAGCAGACTGAGCACTGAGCAGACTGAGCACTATTCCCTAATTCCCAATGTCCAACATATTACAACAACAGGTCCTATTCTACCCAAAAATGACGATTAAACATAGCAAAAAGTGGTAAAGTAGAGAAATTCATACTTAATTTACTAATAAAGGTGATGTTATGCAAACAAGAAATAATCAAAATGCGAAAATATAGAAAACGACACTATAATATGGGTCCATCGGACACAACCAAAGTACTAAATCCTGCAACTGTTTACATTAATAAATTAAGTGAGGATTAAAATTAAGGGCGTTACAATCTAATAATGGTCTTAGGGCAATAAATTGGCAAATTTGTTCTGTGAATGTCTGTCTATTCAGTGTCCCCCCGCTGTGAAACATGATTTCGAACAAATCACAGTGAATCCAGACTGTTCCCTGTAGATATGTGGCAGGAGAGAACGATTTTAACAAATAGTGAAAGGCCATAAATTAATATGGTTTTGGGATTTAATTACAATTCTCACCATCTCTTGCAAATTAGAATGATAATTATGCAAACTACTACTACTACTAGGTCGAGCGAACTCGGACAGTGGAAATGAGATCCTTCCAGGCTTCCCGATTCTCCATAGTTGTCGAAATTTCGTTTCTCCCAAGTTCAGTATCCCTTTCAAGTTGATCTATATATGTTATGGCCGGTCGTCCACGATTACGCTTTCCATGAGTTGGTTGCAAGAAAAGTAGATCTGGTATGACCTCGTCTTTACTTCGCCAGCAGTGCCCACTGAATCTTAATCTGCGTTCACGGAGGGTGGTTGATACAGGTGGTATTGTACCATAAAGCTCGGCGCTTGTCATGTGTTGTCTCCAGCTGATGTTTAGGGCTGCCCTTAGAAGTCTTGTGTAGCAACCATCAATTCGTTGTTCAAGTGATTTAGTCAGTGTCCAGGTCTCACACCCATATAAAAATAAACTTTCCACTGTGGCTCGAAAGAACTTAGTCTTCAGGTGCCTGGAGAGATCTGATTTCCAGATGGTATCCATATTTGATAGAGCTACCCAAGCCTTTGCTTTCCTAACTTCTATGTCCTTTTTGCTACTCTCTATCCATGATCCTAGGTACTGGAAGTCGTCAACCTTCCTTAGTTCATTATTATCAATGGATTATCAATATGCAAACTATGCAATGGCATTTCATTCATTCTCAAACCTACTTTAAAAATGAATTTGTTTTTAATTTTGCGAATTGACATCTCGCTCTTTAAGAGCATAATTACAGTAAGGGTGGGGGTGGGGGGGGGGGGGGGGGGGGGGGGGGGTACTGGACGCAAATCCCATGTCGACGAATTTTATATCTATTCTCAATTTTAAAGTGTCCATTACGGGAAAGTAGCAGAACTGTTTGGATTCAGTGCTTTAATTGCTGCAGGCTAGTC